>MU184330.1:0-32380 GCA_016904865.1 Pissodes strobi | reverse complement strand
CCCAAAGTCAAAATCCCGACTATTAAATCTATGGGATATTTAAACCAGCTATTAAAAATTAATACAAATGGACTATACCTATTTTAATTTACAATAAATCTTACATAAAAGTAATTAATTTATCAATTTTTAGAATATTGGGGTTTTAATATGCTTTTGATTTTGATGCAGTTGATATTATGAGCCTGGGGATTTAAACCATCGGGATTATGAAGGTGGGTATTTTGATGTAGGCAGGATTTTGACTATCGGGTTTTTGAGCCATGGGATTTTGATTTTGCCCGAATTCATACGTTCATTACTCGTATTAAATCAAATATTCAATATGTTCAGATGTGCCTGTGAGGCGCGATGCATTGTGGATGAAATCCTAAAACGATATCGATATCTGTTCATTTGCTATCTGACTACAACTCGGCTGAAACAAAAATTCAGAATTTATATCTATTAAGAGATGAGAAATTGAGAAAGCCAAACATCTGGATCTTTTCGCAAAGCTCAAGGTTTCCAGTTGAAATTAAACACTTTTCGGGGACGAATTTCTTAATAGCCTTTAGACGCCCGCTTAATAGCATTAATATAATTAAATTTATCGGATTAAAATGAAACAAACTTTATTTGTAAACCAAGCACAAAGTTGCAAATTTATTTGTGGTTTTAGGTGACTTTTAAGAATGATATGTTCCTGTTTTTAGAGGCTTCTCCGTATTTATTTTTTTTTTGAGATAGCGGTAAATTACTTTAAATTAGTTCATTCATTGTCTTTGTATTATTAGTTCCTGTTGCTGTAAAAGTTTTTAAGGATTATTCTTATATAAAATAAGGGGATGTTTCCGATGTTTTTTCTTGAAGCAACTTAATTTAAAATAATATTAGATCAAGTCTGAAATCGATAATGTTGCTACAGCATTTTAATAAAGGCGTTTTGGAACACCAGTAGCAATGTACAGATTTGGATATACTCAATAGATTAGGTACGCAAAAATATAACTTGACAAATACAATCAAACGCCCCTGCCCCAAACGCACATTCGTTGTACCTATGGCCAAGACTCTTTGGACGTAATCGTAACAGTAAGCAAGCAATGGTCAGCAGTTTTTATAATGTAAATACGCTACCAAACCTTCAGTTCGGGAGGTTTTTGTCTCCCCTAAAACCAGCTCCCAGGTTAGCTAGACAGCTGCCTTTGGGTTCTATCCGCTCCTAGGTTAGTTAGAGAGCTATAAACAATTACAAACCATACCTCAAATCGAGAAAACATGCGCGCCTTAGTAATCGGGTATAATAGAATCTCATTACATTTTTGATCAATAGACATAACTAAACGTGCTTTCTTTATCATCTCTTCGTACCCGACGGCGACGTAACTCGACCCCGGACTATCTAAGTTATACTCTTTCACGCTAAGCAAGACGTGTCATCACGAGTAAATCATACAATGGCAGATTGAGGGAAGCGTTTAGTCTAACCAAAAGACCCCGTCATTGTACTAATCGTGACACGACTCTGCTCTGAGACGTTGTCAGCTCTTTTTATTCGTGACACGTGGCGGAGGCGTCCTAAGTTACGTAAAAACAACTAAATTATAATTAAAAAATTCAAAACACGCGCCGGTAGTCTTTCGCGCGATTAAACTTTTTTAATGATCAAGGAAACTAACATAATTCAAAAAAAAATATTTACAATATAAGGCAAATTTAAATTACGCGGGCAACGCGTCATAAAAGTTGTTCAGGTTACGTCTAGACGCAGGATTGCTCCAAGAATTCGTCGATCTCAGAATACCAGTCGCTATCTAGCGGCAGACACCAAAAGCAACAAGTTTATTGTATCCAAGTACCGCTATCTACGGGCAGCCAGCGTCACCGAAGTCAGAGTACGCCCACGTGCTGCATCTACGGACGGTCGCCGAAGTTCGGTCAAGTACCGCCATCTACGTCGCGGAAGACAGAGGCGCCATCTAGGGATTTATGTTCATACCTAGAACAAAGGAAAAAAAGAAGTTAGCTACGTTGTAGGACCTGCTATTTTGGCGAAGGTGGAAAAAATAAGTCCATATGGAACAAATATTAAAATGGAGCAAAGCAACACATTTGTATAGGATAAAATAAAGGCAGCGATTGAGCAAGAGGCAGGAGAAACAAGTGAAGATGAGGAGGATAAGGAAAATAAAATTATATATGGAACAAGTACTCAAGTAAAATAAGAAACTAAAGAGAAACAAAGAAGAAGCAAGCAAACACAAAAATTGGGTGGGATAAACGCCTCAATGTAAATAAAAGTTGTATATTGTGAAATATAAATAAGCATAATATAGACCCAAGTGTTAATAAGACAAGTATATAGATAAAAACACGGAGGTTAAGGAACGGGATATAAATAGACAATACACATAGTATAGTACATAGAAGGAGCTATGAAGAAAAATAGAGCTAGAATAAGTCGTGTTAAGTGACTATTATTGAGAAGATTAGTAAACTATGTATGCAAAATATAAAGGTAAATCAAATATGAAGATATATATAGTAAAGCAAAAGTAAATGGACTAGTTGCGTGATTATTGTTATCGAGAAAAGCAGGAAAAATTGAGTTGCCACTAAAACTGCGAATCATGAGTATATACAGGAGGAATAAATGTGTATACGAGAAAGATTTATAAAGTAAAGTGTTCCCTGGCCTAAATAAGACTGCAACGACGGATTATCTAAAAGAAAGTCACAGCAAAGAATTTAGGCATCGGAAAGTTGAGCGTACGGACTAAAATAGCTGACTGATAGTAGGGAAGTTTTAAGCAAAAATTTTGGTACCGCAGAAGCTCAGATGAAATGTTATGTAAGCAAGAAATGGTTATGTAAAGCATGAAGAATAAAGAAGAAGAAAGAATGGTTTATTAAGAATTTAGAAGAAGCATACATAAGTTGAAAAGTTGTTTATGTAAAGTGAGAAGAAATACATACGCCGAAGATGTTTACGTGATAAAGAGAAGCATACATAAGTTAAAACAATTGAAGAAATATATAAAGATGTATAATATATAATATGAGTTTAAACATAATGCATACATATAGAAGAAAGTAGTAAATACGGGGAGATAGAATAAAGTAGAGATTAAGTAAAGAATAAGGAAACCTAAGATAGAGGAATGTAATATAAAGAAATTAGTAATAAAAGAATATATATAGGTGTATAAAGAAACAATGTATATATATCAGAAAGAAGAATTAAATAATATGTTGAAAATAACACATATCAATTTACCAATTTACCAGATCCTGGCGAGTTTGGAAGGTACAGATGTGCAAAGACGTCAGCAGTCCCTCGAGTACTCAGAAACCAGTGAAATAGCTATCCAGTTATAGGTTACGATAGAAGTAACCAAGTTCTTCAAGAATCCAGACCTAAAAAGCGTAGAAATGCTTAAGAAACATATAATAAAAAAGCTGAGAAAAGGGCACTACAATTTCAAAAGATATCTAAATATTGTGAGGTATATGCAGTCAGATATAAATTATAACACAACAATGACGACAGCAGCAGGAGGACACGGAATATCTGGCAGAAACTGAAAATAATTATCAAAAGACGAGACAATAAACATGATTAAAACTAAAGCTAGGCAATCATTGCAATAAATCCTAGCTACTTACCTACATTTGTAGAAAGCAGACGTGAGGATCCAGCAGTTACGACAAAAACCATTCCATGGACAGACAGGGGAAAACTGGAACATGTTTGATAGTTCGACCAGATAAGTTCCAGGGACTCATAATGTTCCTATTCCATGCTTCCGTTAACCTAGAAAAGATTATAATTAATCTTCACATAACTACTTCCATGTCAAACTAGCAGTAACACATGTCACCTACAGCTTGGAATGGAAGAAAGAATATTGATAAAACTTTTCTTTTCAATATTCAAGCCCCACATTCCATAAAATGGAGTACATTGCCGAATGGGTCATTGACACTGGCCACACCCTTCTCTAACCTCACACTCAAAATGTTTCCAAGAAATTCAAACTCATGCATCAGACACCCTTAGCTTAGAGTTTTTATGCTCTAGCATCCATTCTCATTTTCAAACAGTCCGAAGATAATGGTTATAAGAAATACAACGCTTACCTTTCGACGCACCTGCCTTAATCTATATATCTTAGGCAAATTCCCGGTCACATTGCAAACAGAAACCGACCCACAGAGGTGCCAAATCAAAACACAAATCTTCGTCATTGCATCAATTCAACAAATGTTAATATAATTTTTCGATCTAGGCGATACCACAACGCAAAAACGCTACCGTAGAAAAAAATGAATACGGACACGACAGCATTTTTACCAGAGGTCAGATAGTTCGAGGTCGACAGGGGTACCAATCACAGGAACGAAAATGAAGCACTATGACCTGGTCCGACCAGCAGAATTACTCTGCGAATACTCGCTCAAGTAGAGATGGGGCAAAACCGACATATCGATACTCAACAAAGCAACACGAAGCAAAGATGGATACTTTCGCTGCAGCTTCCAAGAGAACGCAATGGAGTCACCAAGAAGTGAGGGACAAGCTAGAAGAAAGAAGATATTGTTACATATTGGAAAAATCGAATGTGCGATATTTCATGGAACTAAAATCGGTAAATTGTGTACAGATAGACATTTTTAAATATAAACAAAGTCAGCATGTCGAAGTAGGTCAGCGAGCTTAAATAAGTCGACTAAGAGACTATAAAAAGTCAGCAGTTTTTTTTTTTATAAGTCAACACATAAAACTGAGTCAGATAAACTGATATTAATATTAAAAATATAAAGTATTATTTGCATATACAGGACCGTATTCAAGTGAGAAAATGTAAGATGTACAAAATGATTTAATAGGATATAATTAATAAAAAAAAATTTTAAATAAGTTCTTTAAACTATTTGGTAGAATTGTAAATATTACAGACAATTTATAAAATGATGATATAATGATTATGATAAAGGTGGTAATCCAATGATCAACTTTCATGTGGTGGACGCATCCCGTGCAGGCTGAATTATTCAATGCAAGCAAGATATCATTGCAATACAAGTATCAGTATTTTATAAAGAGTTGACAAATTGTGTCTAAACGTGGATTGACCAATAGGCGTCTATTGGCCAGTCAACGGTAAAGAATAGACATATCAATATTAATATGTAAAATACTTGTTGTGGAGTTCTTCATAAGACTTGTTCTTTAAACAATCTAGAATTAAAGTTATAAGATTTCTAAGACAATTTATAAAAATAAGTTTCTTTTTTTATTGCATGTACATACCAAGCACCAGTGGATGTCCATACTAGTATCTCCAGCAGGCTCTCACTTATGATACTCTCAAACAGTTTAATGGTCAATCCTAAGACATATAGACTGCAGTGGAGGCTAGAGGGAGTCACTAAGGATCAGCCTAGATCCAGAAAGTAACAAGACCACTGATGGAATTTTATATTGTATAAGCTATAGTATTATATTGCATTATGCGACAAGCCTTTCTCGAATTGAGGTCTTTCTTTTTTGAGCGATAGAGGTCGTGTTAACGCTGGGGACCAAGGCTTTAGAGGGCGGGGAACATGTAATCTACTAAAATGCATAAGCTACCAAAGAAATATCACCCTGTCCTAAGTTTGAACTTGAACTTGGAGCAATCAACGGGAGCAATTTTCAATCTTAAGCAAGCAATGGTCAGCAGTTTTTATAATATAAATACGCTACCGAACCTTCAGTCTTACCTAAAACCAGTTCCCAGGTTAGCTAGACAGCTGCCTTTGGGTTCTATCCAGCTCCCAGGTTAGCTAGACAGCTGCCTTCGGGTTCTATCCGCTCCTAGCTTAGCTAGACAGCTGCCTTTAGGTTCTACTCCTTTATTCCTGACCCAAACCAAGTACCGGTTAGCCAATTGACGGCTGCTGTGTCTAGGGGTTTCACAACCACAGTAGTAAAGTCAAATCAAGAATAAGTTTGTCAGAGTTTTGAGAATGACAAGTGCCTAAGTAGAGTCAGTTAAATAGTTTGGTGAAATATTCTAGTGCTCTTAAATAAAACTCAACTCTCAAGAAAATTTATAATTATAAGACAGAAACCAAAGACTTATTTATAAACAATTACAAACCATACCTCAAATCGAGAAAACATGCGTGCCTTAGTAATCGGGTATAATAGAATCTCATTACTTTTTTTGACCAATAGATATTGTTAAAGTTTTATCATTAATAGACATTGTTATTGTTATAACTAAACGTGCTTTCTTTATCATCTCTTCTTACCCGACGTAACTCGACCCCGGACTATGTAAGTTATACCCCTGCACGCTAAGCAAGGTGTGTCATCACGAGTAAAACATACAGTGGCAGATTGAGGGAAGCGTTAAGTCTAACCAAAAGACCCCGTCATTGTACTAATCGTGACACGACTCTTCTCTGAGACGTTGTCAGCTCTTTTTATTCGTGACAATATGTAAATTTTTAAGATACCCCCACGGGGATTACGTCACAAGGTTCTTTTGGGGGCTGTTCCGAAAGAGTATCCCGTAGGCTCTTTTCGTATCCCGTGAGACCATTGTACCCTTTGTTGTATTCTTTAAGGATCTTACCACTATTAGCCTAACTTGTTATTCGGTTGATATTCGGAGATAGGAGGGTTAAGGTTTACTTGAACATATTTGGCCACCATCACCTCCCCGTCCGAAACCTAATCAAAATCGCGTAATTTACGAGAATCTAATCACACTAAACCACGAGGTTTAAAAGTTCGATCCTCCCTTAAAATGATGTCTAAATATTAAATCGTAAAGAATTTAAGAGAAACCAAAGAATTTACCTATTTGTAAGGAAGCAGTCTCGGCGGTTCTAGTATTTGTTCTTAATTTTATTTTGCTCAGCAAAATTACTGAGATGCTCAATTTCTCGTATAATTGAGAAACCATACAAGGTGTGCGAGAAACTCGTCTCTAGTTTAAGCGAGTGGATATCAGAATATGTGGAAATTTGGATGGGAACCCAATCTCAAACTTTGGCGGTGGAATCGGACCAGTCTCTGGCCGAAATGAGTGAATTTGAAAATATGTGGAAGTTTGAAGGGAAAATCAGTCTCAAGCTTTAGCGAGTGGAATAGAACCAGCCTCTAGCCAAAACAAGGGGATGCGGCTTCTTGCTGCAGCTTTTATATGAAAAAGTCATCATTTGATGTGTGGGTGCGTCAAGAAAGTATTAAATTTCCGATCTCACACATTAGAAAAATATATTAAAAAGAGACGTAAATTAGTGTGCCGCGTGTTCCGCCCGGCTCGACCCTCTTTACCTGCTTCTCAAAGGTTTACATGTGAAAAGTGCGTTTTTAAAGTTTTTTATAATAGGCAGTTTATTCCAATTTTGTCGCCGAATTTTATTAGTTTAGAACTTTTCTTTGTTAATTTGCATACCTAGGGTCGGCCTGATTCAACAGATTGTGATTACAATAAGAGGAAAAGGAAAACATATTAGTATTATTAAGAAATAAAATTGTCAAATTAGTTTTTATTGAGAAAAAATGATTGAGCCAACACAGCTTGAAATGTTCAACATTTTAAAGTAGTATCTGCATCCTCTTCGCACACCATCTGGCTAGAAGACACTTCCTGTTTTTTTTTTCATAAAATATTCTGATCTTCAATGCGCCAAGTTTTATCTAACGATCGATAAGATCAGATCACAATGAAGAATATCGTTCTATGCACAATTATGAATGTAATTATTCATACAAAGACGCAAAACTTCAAATTCTCTGTATATCTTTTTTCTTTTTATTCATTGTGAGGGGGCCTTGAATCAGTGTATAACCTTCCTTGCAGACGTTCAGCTCAATAGTTTCTTGTTATTCAATCGGAAGGCTAAACGGTCCCGCGGAAACAAACAGAGATTGAAACGATCAAATTTGTTGGCCAAAATTCTGGAATATAAAGTGGAAAAGGCTTTTTTCTTGGATGCGCAGCGTCAGTCGTAATAGTTCCTTCGCGTCGCGTTATAAATTTGATTTTACATTTGTCCTCTGTTTCTTTGTCATAGCAAATTAATTTACCATTATTTTAATTTAGAGCTAAATACATAAACATAAAATTTAGATCTAGGGCAATAAAATACACGTAGATACACGCATTAATAAGAAATATTATGGTACTATCGTCCGCCCTAGAGAAGAACAAATAAGAAAGAGCCATGTGGAGCTAACTGTGGAGTAGACTTTTACAAATAGCGTTGGGCAGATAACGTAAAGTGCCATTGATATCCAGAAAATAACCGAAAGAGACTGGATGTTGGCTACACAAGACAGGCACGCCTAGACTGCCTATGTCCAGAAGTGGCTGAAGAAGAAGCAGTGTGAAAGATTTGAATGATCGCTGATGACTTGATCGATGACCTGATTTCGGTTTATTTGTCATCTCAGGGTACCCAGATATATGTATTCCTTCGCCCCCTTTTCAATCTGTTATGTCTTTTTTCAACTTAAAACAGTTAAATTAGTCAGTAAAGTTAAGGATTCTGTAGTTACTGGAATCCATAAAAAAAAAATCAACATTTTTTATTATCCAGCTTTCTTTAGACTAAGTTAGAATTGGTTAGCTTTACGGAACGTTTCATAATTTTTGGTGACCAAGAAGTGTTATGCTGATTCACTGGATCATTGTAAGGTTTTAGATTCTGCTAGTAAAAACTAGAGATGAGATTCCCGCTGATCAACTACTACAAACACGTTATTAGAGCGTATTTTTGACCATTCAAAATAGGATCTGGGACCGCAGCAATGTGTCGCGACGGACGATGCTGGGCACATAGTATCAACTTTGTAATTTGAATGGGTAGTTAGGATGAATTGAAAAGACGGGAAGCGGCACAGACGGAGCATTAATGTGCGGGAGCCAGTAATATGCAGTAAATTGTCTGCCAAGCCAACGTCAGGTAATTTCCTTTTCGGAATACTCATAAGCTAAGAACGGGATTTTGGTGGCTCTAATAAAGATTATCGTTTTGCTGTTTGGATTGGCGCAACTAGGAAAACCTATCTCGATTAGGTTGAAACAAATTACTCTATTATGAAATACAGAACGAAATATAATTCAGAAAATATCAAAGTTAGTCTTAAAATACAAAACAATTATTTGATATGAATTAGATCAATCCAGACACATGCATAAAATTTATGGATTAATTATTGAAAGAGTTATTACCACTCAGTTGAACAGCATCAAAAGGCAAGCCTATATAGATTATATCTATAAACATTGAACTCATTAATAGATAAAACTCGAGGATAGTCTTGTTACGGGTGGAAATTCTCCCATTTATAAAGGTCATTTTAGGAAGGAATATCGATTGGTCAATCATCTCTATTATCTTTTCTCGATAAGTTCGTACCTGTCTAGGTTTCTGGCAAGCAGTATTTTAATTGACATTTAAGGATTTTTAGTTGAATGTCAGCAGATAGTTGTGACGTGTTTACAGATTTGTTTCTGCTATTTGATCCAGTAGGAGGAGAGAAAACAGAAGAAAACTGTTGTCGTTGATTTTGTAAGGCTTTTTTTTGTTTATTCATTAGCCAAAGAAAATTCCTTGGGTTGAGAGGTAGTCCTCGAGTAGTTTTTTATTTCGTAAATGAAGAAGACTGGAAGTCGTCTGAGACTCTCGACGGAAGGTCAGTTGCGTGTGAAAAAATTTCTAGCAACCGCCGTAATGGCAATACCCAGGAAGGTTTTGGTAAACCCCCAGTTATGGGTAATCTGTTTTGAATGTAGAATTTCAAGTAGATTTTTGGGGCCGAGTTTTGGCATTTTTGTAAATTTCGTGTTATGTTGTTATGGATTAATTTACGCTTTTAGGGTTTTTGGAGCTGGTTTTTAGTAGCTGAATTCTACAGCGGAATTCCGGTAGCGCTTTGTTGCGGGGTTCTATGGCTGTTTCCCTGTAAGGTAGGAGGAGCCACTATTACCTGGAACCTGATTAATCTGGACTGTTTGACATACAGAGAAGGATGATGGGAATTTAGTACCCAAACATTTTCCTAAAACGCTCTATTAATTTCTTTAGTAAGTAATAGCACACATCATAATCCATTAGTGTATGTATATTAAATACCTTTTGTGAAGTGTTACTACGCCGGCCTAGAAACATTATTTACCTCTTACGGGTGCTGGATTTATGGATAATCTCTAGTACATATTATATTAGAGGAAGTTTATTAATTTTATTACCTTTTTACTTTAATTTGGCTTTGACAATAGATCATAACATTGCTTTTTGAGGAATACGTTCTCTGGTTGAAACTTGCAACTCAAGCTTATATACTAAGCGAGTTAAATTAACTTAGTATAGTCTATGTAATAAATTCGGTATTTCTATCACCGTCTAGGTTGCAGGTTGCAGCAGAGCGTTTCGAAGAAGCGAACTTTCTAAATTTTATAACCTTTTATTTGACACCTTCCAAAATTTTAAATCAAACTGTCAGGTTGACAAGAGGTTGTGTCTAGTCAGTCAGTAGACCGGGTCATCTCGAAATTTCACTACGGGATAGCTGGTTACTTTCAATCCAAGGAATTTACTTAATAGGCTAGAGGAGCTTGCTCTATTTTTCTATTTTAAAATAAAGTATTGGCCTCACATGCTTGGTATTATTTAGGGTGTATTTGAGAATGTAGATTTGGAATGGTAATCGTGCAGGTAGCGTAGACTTCGTCAGGTAATTATTTACTTAATTTGACATTTGAATTTGAACTTAGTTTCTTTTATTTCCAAGTTTTGTTTTTACTGTGTCCGAATAAACATCGATAGGGCTTGCCAACAAAAGTAAACTTGGTGGCGTCCAACCCCGACTTGGACTATTACTTATTTTGATTTAATTCCATATTCAGGTATAACAATACGGAACTTGAGAGTGAGAAAAGACAAGTTAGATCCCCCCCTCCAAAACCACCCTCCCCCCCACCAAACCAGCTAGGCCTGGTGTTCGATTGCAGACGGTGCTGGTTGAGCTATTACGAGAACTAGTGTTGACCGAACTACATGGTAGACATCTGAGTGTAGTTTAACCTTTTGGTAAATATTAATTTGGTAGTAATCTGTCGTTCAGCGCCATCTGCCAAGTAGTTTTATCTTTGAATTGAATATAACAAATTGGCAACCAACGCCAACAGAATTAGAATCGAACATAATAGTCTATGCTTAATCTAAAATTACAATTCTCCTTTAGTTTCCACTTTAGCTATTAACCCAACACCTTTCGAATTCTCATCAGATATTCCGGTTCCTCTGTCACAGATTTCTTCTGAAATCTACCTTTTTCCTTTTATGTCTCTTCTGATCTTGCTATTTTCATGATTACAAAATTCTTCCATCTAATATTTGTTTATATGGCTGCTGTTTATTATTAACATCATATATTATTTCTTTAGGTCCTGTGATTCCCTTGACATTGGAAGGGAACGTAAGCATGAGTGTTGCGTCGTGCTCTATGAAGGCGGTTGAGTTTTCTCCAAGAAATTATCTCTTCATCTCCTCCTTAGGTATCAAACCCATCATGTATCGAGTTCTCTTATCAACATTTCGGAGTGATTTCTTGATCAACATTCCGATTTCATATTCTGGTCTTGGTCTTATTCAAGCTTGGCACTGGTGCCATCCAATCTTTTGCATCTGTAGGTAATTAATATGAATTAAACCAACCAAGACAAATTTATGGAAAAATTGAAAGAGTAATTACCAGTCAATTGAACAGCACCAAAAGGTGAGCCTATATAGATTACATCCATAAATATTGAAAAAACTCAAATATAGTCTGGGCTTAATATGAAAGTATAATTCTCGTTTAGTTTTCACTTTGGCTAATAATTCAACACCTTTAAGTTCTCATCAGATATTCCAGTTCCAGAAATCACTAACCATCAAATCCGCACTTCCCTTTGATGTCTCTCCTGATCTTCCTATTTGCATCCATTTTTTTTATAGAGCTACTGTCAATCATTAACATAATATATTACCATTTTTTCTTTAGGTCCTATGATTTCCTTCACATCCAGACGGAACCTAAGCATGACCGCTGCGTCGTGCTCTATGAAGGTGGTCGATTTTCTCCAAGGAACTCTCTTTTCATTTCCTCCTCAGCTATTAAACCGATCATTTCTCGAGTTCTCATACCAAAATTTTTCTAGTGAATAATTTATGGAGATAGTTCAGTGAGCCAAACTAACCCAAACTAACAGAATCATAAGATGGATAGAAGCAATAAACCGAGCGTCAACAAGCAAAGTGAGGTGTTCTTCTCCCCATACTGTGGACACTAGTACCACTAGTTATCGCCCTAAGTAGAGCTGAATTTACAGTTCTAGGCTACGCAGACACCCTAGTAGTAATAATAAAGGGCAAACATGAAGGCGTAATTTCAAACCGCATGCAAAATACCCTAAACATCATCAAGAATTGGAGCGAAGGGGAGGGACTCTCCCTAAATCCTAGGAAAACCATTCTTGCCCCGTTTACAAAAAGAAGGAAACTAGAAATGAGAGCGCCCATCCCACACGGAACACAGTTAACTTTTTCAACTGAGGTAAAATATTTAGGGGTCACACTGGACCGTAAATTTACCTGGAACAAGCATCTAGAAACCCCATCTCTAAAGCCACAGCGGCAATTTGGATATTCCGCAAACTAGGTGGCAAGACAAGGTGCCTAAAACCAAAAATGGTATATTCGATCTGCCAAACAATAATAAAGCCCACGGTCACCTATGCCTCGCTGGTATGGTGACCAAAAACCCAGCAGGTCACCGCTGGGACCAAACTTAATAAAGTGTAAATGCTAATATGCCTGGGAATAACAGGGGAAATGTGAACGTGCCCTACCGCATCCTTAGAAGTACGGCTGAACATGCCTCCTCTTCATCTCAAAGTGAAGAGGGAGGCGATTATCACTGCTCACATGCTATTCCAAATAGGCAAATTCAAGCCTGGAAATTTGACTGGTCACCTGCGCATCTTTGAAGAAATAAAACTGGAAAATGCCAGCAGCAAATCACGGTCATGTTGGACCTAGATGTCCCATTCGCAGTGGTTATTGTTGACGGCCAATTATGGGAGACTAAAAAACTACCTCAGGCCGATAACGCATCTCTGTGGTACACAGATGGTTCAAAACTAGCGAAAGGAGCAGGATTGGGCATTTCAGGTCCAAGCTGTAAGTTTTCCAAATCGCTTAGCAAGTGTATAACCATCTCCCAAGCGGAAGTGTTTGCCATAAATATGCGCAGAAGAGTGCCTCACACAAGTACTTCACAGAAAGCACATCTACATATATTGAGACAGCCAGGCGGCTCTAAAAGCTTTAAAAGCTTTCAAGTGCATATCAAAGCTAGTCTGGGAATGTGAGCAATCACTAAAACAACTAGCAACACGCAACTAGAAAACTTCAATGTGAGTTTCTGGCCATAGAGACACAGAAGGCAATGAAAAAGCAGACTGCCTTGCGAAGGAAGGAGCTGGAACACCATATTATGGTCCAGAGCCCTACCGTGGCCTTATGAAGAGCCACATCACCAAAGAACTAAACAAATGGGAAAAAACCAACTGTTGTCCTACTGGAGAAGAACTCCAGGACTAAGACAGGCGAAAGAGTTTATCACCATCTCTACGAAAAGAGCAGAACAGATCTTAGACATGAATAGAGCAGATACTAGAACCGTCGCCTGACTGCTCACTGGACACTGCCCGGTAAAATGCCATCTAAAGGCAGTAGGCAAAGTAGAAGATGACCAATGTAGATTTTGTAATAATGCAACTGAAACCGCAGAACATCTACTATGCCAATGTCCAACCCAACTCTGCAAAAGGCTCAAGTACCTTGAAGGAGTACAGCTATCATCTCAAGAAGTGAGTCAACTACCTCCCAAAGAAATAGCTTCGTTTGGAAGAAGCCTACGTCTCTTGGACACAAATTAAGTTGTAGAGTCATGCACAAAATATCTGTAAAGGTAGCAGTGCCATGCGGCTGAAACTTGCCGAAACTACTCCCTAGCAATCTACATCTGCATCTGCATGGTTCAGTAGATTTACTGGTCTATAGTTATCTCCCTTTTGAACGAGTAATATGGTTATGGCGTTGTTCCATTTACTTGGTTTGTTGGTGATGTTAAAGTAAATATTTTTATTGCATTTGCAGCATTGTCTTCATCAGATGCTTTGTTGTTCTTTTTAAGGCCAACCGTATTTCCTCGACGATGATCCCCGGTAAATCCCCGGATCCCTGACTGGCAATGTCTTTACTAGATCTAGTTCTTCGTCTAATCGACTTTGGTACATTTGGAGCAAATTCCTTCCCCTAAATTCTGTATCTCTTTACAATTTGGTGCTAAAATCCTTTTTTTATTTTTCAGTTTGGTTACTTCAGGTTTCTCGTATCCAATTGTTTTACGTAGCGCCCTTATAGATTGGCTCATTTGATGCCACGTCATATAGCTTTGGATAATTGTTTATTTATTTCTCTCAGATCTCTCCTGCGATTCACAATATAATTTCTTTCCTTTATCAATTTTTATATGTTTAAGCCAGTTCATTTATCTTTTTTGATTTAAGCTGTCAATAATCTCTTCGCAACCATTGATATTCTCTAAAAGATTTGTGTGCAATATCCAAAGGGTTCTTCCAAGCGTTTCCAGTTTTCTTCTTCACCATGTTGTACCTTTCCCTGCTCAGAGCTATCAGAAGATCCGCTCTCACCAATCGGTGGTCACTACCTATTTTGAATTGGCTTATCTGTAATGATATAATCTGTTTCATTTCGAGTCATTCCATTTGGACGTTCCGATGTTCATCTTACATGGAGCCTGTTGTAGAAGAGGAAGTTTATGTTGCAGCAGAAACTCTAGTTACGTCGTTTCTTCCGCGCACATAGCCAAGTTCCCTAAACATACCTTCGACTCTTCACAGACGTACTGACTAAGCGAATTAAAACAGTTTATGATATTTTCGGTTAAGTTATCGGTTTCAGATCCAATCTTAAATAACGTTATTACATAGCTAAGTTAAGAGGGTCTCCTTTGGGACCTTGTTCCCTTTTCCATTACACTGTTTAGTTCAGTAATAAAATTTTCTTTATCACCCTTAACACCTCATTTCCTTTCGGTCCTCAATAATTTCCGGTTATTCTCGGGCAAGGAAAATGGGGCAAATCATGCCATAGATAAGAAGTGGTGTTTTGTTTCATCAAGGCGGGGGCGTTATTAAAATAAAATACTTCGGAAACGTGTCGTAAAAATGTTAATATAATTTCTAACTTTATGAAATTAATGTCACAAAGTTGCTTAATAAAAGCAAAAGTTAAATTGTGTGTTTTACTTATTTTTAAATGCGGAACTAAATTTTTATTTACATTTTTAGAAGCTATGAATCATTCAAAGTCATTTACTGATCACACTCATCGATAAGTTAAAAGTTATGTCGATTAACAGAGAAGCCAACTAATCAAAACTAAAACGTTTGCCTATTGCAACAGGTCAAATAGGCGATATATGATTAGCAATTATCAGCGATTATATAAGAAAATGCAAAGGGAAAGAAAACTAACGTTAAACAATCAGTTGCTAAGCTATCTAAAACATGATCATGTTCCGTTTACACTTCCTGAGTCCACTAGGACGTTATTAAACTAGTAATATTATGATTGCAATACGTTAAAAAGAGACTTCCAGTTTGCTCTAAAACTGAACCAAAATAGAAAATTTTGATAATAAAAAAAACTTTAGAATAGCCTTAAGATATCGTGAAGTCAAATTGGCGTCAAATAAAGAACGACAAATAAAGAGAAGCAGATCCACAGCGTCAAATTTGTTTACTTAATGAGGATTTATATATGCAAAGGCAAAAAAATGGTTTATATATTGTCTGGTCGATACAAGCAAATTAATTTTATTAATCGCATTAAGCCATAAAGGTGTAGGTGGCTAATTAACTGTATAATTAACCACAAGCAAATTAGTAGACTGTATTAAATAGGGTGGTGGGGGTTTTGGACATACGTTGTGAATTGAAACTAGGTAGGTATATTAACTACGTACTTTAATAATGCAGGTGTAAATTGCATTTGAATTTGATATGGTGAATATCTACAATTTATATATAATTTCTAATCTACTTCCATGCATTCAATCATTCATTCACTTAAGACTAAATATACAAGTTACTTAGTATTAAATATCTACAAAAGAAAACGTCTTGATTATTTAAATCTGAACTGAAGTAAATTAACTGCTTTCAGTCTTGAAAATTTCAACTTTTCTTTCACTCTACCAATACTTTGAGATGCAAGTCTTCGTCTATTCTCTACCTTTGTCGTAACCAGGGATCTGACTTCAAATCCTTAGTTTGAATAGTACAATTAAGCTACAAATTCGATACCGCCATTTTCCTGCTTCTCTTCAAGTTCTTCAACTACAGGGAAGCCAAGACGCCACGTCGTTTCTGGCTTTAAGGAATTGCGTAAAAACGCCCAAAAGAGGTCTTTGTCCAAACCCAAACGTGGACAAAGATAACAGAGGTACACTAAATATTTTCTAATATTTGTGCATATAAACGGAGAAATTGCCAAAAAGGGTGTGACCTTTTGGCGCGAAGACGGGAACGAGAACTTTTGCTGTTGCTCGAGTGAACGTTGGAACTGCACTGAAATCTGATTTTTCTTACGCTCTCGGGAGGGACAATACCGCGGGAAAGTAAGCGTGGGCGAATTAATTATCACATTTGAGAGGGTAGAAAAGTGCTCCTTCTCTATTCGACACATTATTGTTTACAGAATACTGACGGAGACAAAGATATATTAAATTGAAACCGATTACAAACGTTTTTCCTGACGGAGTGACAATTAGCTTTATATAATGGGATCGACCATCCAGGTTTGGACTAAGGGGTAATGAAGAACTGACATATGCTGATTTAAATGCACAAATTTCTGTTTACCTGGGGTTGAATAAATATATTCGTGGATTAAGTATGGCCCATTCATACTACATTCATACAGGGTGTTATCACCAAACTATACGGTGAAAAATGACAAGTTAATACACTTGTGGGGATGTTTCCCCAACATTGTCTATACGGCAATTAGCCAAAAATTAGAATGCACCTAATAATTAATATTGTAAAAATGCTTAACGGAGTCCGCGGTTTATTCTCCTGGGCGAATCATAAATAGGGACTTATGGGCAGCTCTCTAAGTAACGCCCAGATGCAAACATTTATGATCGATCACAATAAAATCCGGCTAGAAGAAAGACTCTTCCACGCCTAGAGGACAGACACACACGAGGGTCCAAGAAGCTAGAAAAGAACGACTTCTCGTATGGAAAAAATCCTGTAAAGGGCTTTTTGTATATAAAAAGAAGAAGAATCCCGTTCACGAAGTGAGTCGAATCACCAAACAAAGTACACTAAAGGCAAGGAAGAGATACTGCTTGAGACTCAAAATAGGTCGGGTTATTTCAAAAAAAACTTATCAGCAGCGACGCCGCACTGTTAACTGCAATGGCTTAATTTTGAAAAGTTAACCTTGTTCAATTTGCGCGAGTGAAGAAGATAGAAAGAAGGCTTCGCACAAGCCCCCCTCCAAAATTTAAATTAGCCAATCCCTACAAACTCCATACTACATATCACTGGATATCCATAGACCAAAAGGCACCGCAACCGAAAAGTAAAGGACGAAGTAGAAAACCGGAAATTGGAAAAAGGAGAAACCCCTGAAACACAAATTGGGCAAAATAAAAGGGTGATGAAGCCAAAATATGAAGGAAACAGGTACGGAACCTCAACAAATAACAGATCAAGCCAATCATTGTTACTTAAACAATATACCTTAAGATGTTAAACGGGGTTCAAGCGTGTGGCAGCTCTCGTAAGTCAAATCCTCAACGTAGGTGCAGGTGGCCGAATCTACAAATCTTCACTCATCTACAATCATTTATCAGACGAGAAGCCATCGACGACCACAGTCCTGCTCAAGGGCTTTGTTGAATAATACCCTTACTAGGGCACTGTATATTTCACACTAAATATCAGTATCTCAACGAAAAATCCCAATTTCAAGAGCCTCGCACTGAAACCTTCTGGTTCCTTCAAGATCACATAAGGACTAAATTGGCTTACCTTAAATGACGACACCAGAAGACTCATCACCGAGCCCGAGAATAAGAACCGCAGTGAAGCGACAACATAAATCCCGCCCAAAAATTTGGAGTGGGAGGTAAACCGGCCAACTGTCATCTCCACGTGCTTGTCAGTTTAGTTTAGTCCGAGATTTGTTTAGTACAGTCTTCGACGACAAAATTTTTCCGTGAACGCCCCTTGGTTTGTTTGTGTGTTAATTATTATTGAAGTGACTTCTTTAGCGTGGGTAAAGTCAGAAAAAATTAAACGCTTATCAAAGTGAAACGTCCCTTTAATTAAGTATGTTCCAGTATGGCTAGAGGGCTGAAATTTTCAGGACGTTTAGCCGGGGTAAAATGAGGATCTCGGGCGAAAACTGGACTCCGTACCCCCTCCCCCCGTTACGCCAGGAGAGGGGGAGAAAAAGAATTAAAATAATTAATTTCGGAAGAACGAGAAGGGTTACGGGGTCGAAATTTTTTTGGTAGGTGTGCCTCATGTGGGGCTACCTTTGAACATATGGGGGGACCGGGGCTCTAATTTAAAGGAGATTTTGGGCAAAAAAGGTTTATTTGCCAATATCTCTGCAACGGAGCCTCGAACCGAAAATCTGACAAGCCCATGACCCGATGAGTGGGGGGTGGGAATTATACCCCCACCTCCCAGGATACCCAAAAATATTTGTAAAAATGGCACAAAATTGAAAAAACCGTAAAAAATTGTTCGAAATTTAATACAAGTATTATAAAATGAAATAAGAAAAAATAATATTAAAAAAAAAGTTAGAGAAACGCGGTTTTCGGCAAAAAAAACGAAGGAGTTCAGCTACGAGGTCGGAGATGGCAAAAACGGAAAAGGAAAAGATTCTTTATGGATTTTTTGTTTGAAAATGGGAAAAAACTGAAAAAAATGTAAACAAATGTCCGGAAAGTTAATAAAAGTATTATAAAAGGAAATAAGAAAAAAAAATAAAAAAAACGTAAAAGATTGTTCGGAAAGTTAATAAAAGTATTATAAAACTAAATAAGAAAAAAAATAATTAAAAAAAGGAGAAAACTGTTTGGACAGTTAATAAAAGTATCATAAAACGAATTAAGAGAAACGCGGTTTTCGGCGAAAAAAAGTTAAAAAAAACACAAGAAAATAAAAAAAGGTCGAAACCGGGGGCAAAAGTTGAGAACAAAAAAGCTTAAGAGAAAATAAAAACTCAATTCCCCTTCCCTACGGAGTCAAATTTTCGATCCTCATTTTATTCCGGCTACATGTTCTGAAAATTTCAGCCCTTTAGCTATACTGGAACATGCTTAATTAAAGGGGCGTTTCACTTTGATTTCTGTCTCTTTTTGATAAACGCTACATTCTTTCTGACCACCGTCCGTCGCTAAAGAAGTTTCACTTAAAAAAAAGTCGTGAGTAGCATAATACACGTGATAGAAGCGGATACTTCTTTATTGAGTCTCAACTTATTTTACTTATTTGGGCCGGTTCCGATACGTTATAATCAATTTTAATAGATTCGGTTAGTCGTCTAATCAACTTTCGATTAGTTTCACTTATTCTCAACTTATTTTAGTCATTTAAAGTGGGTCCGATACGTTATAATCAATTTTATGGTTAGTTTGGGTTTGTCGTCGAATCAACTTTGGGTTAGTTTTACTAAGTCTCATCTTGTTTTACTTATTTAAGCCGGTTCCGATACGCTATAAACAATTTTAATAGATTTGGTTAGTTTGGGTTAGTCGTCCAATCAACGATACGAAAATTTCGTAACGCGAGACGAAAACATAAACCATGTCTTGATGCGACCTTGAAAAATCACTCTCATGAAACCAAAGAAATATTCATTTCGAAAAGGTTAGAACGCGACAAATCAGTAAACTCTCGGTTAAACCGTTACATTCTAAAAGATATCTACTATTCATAATTCATTTCTATCAAAGTAAATAATAAACATGTAATTAATTACATGTTTTATCGGTGTATAGCATTTCTTTTCCCTTCATTACATTTCTCTCAGTGTATTAAACCGGTCATCTGTCACATATGACAAATTGAACTTGGCTCTCCAACTTCAATGGTGCTGACGGCTTTTGTCGCTTCTCTGCGGTTGTTATTCTCGGACCGAGCCTGCCCAACGTGGCATGTTGTCAGCGTCTCCATTTGTGACAAAGTACTAGAAATTTATGACGTCATACTACCGGATTCGCCAATTCAAGCGATAAAAGGACTTACTATTGAAATGATTTGACTCGGTTAGAAGTTACTTTTTAGATGCTCAGTGGGAATACATATCCCACGCGTTACGTCGCAGTGAAAATTACAATCAGCACAAGTAAGTAATAGTGTTATGCCAAAAAAGACATCAACTTGGCAACAATGTTGAACGGGAAGACCAGACCAGACCAGAAACCTGTCAATTATGCCGCCAAAATTACATCCAGAGTACTCGACGACGCGGCCCTCGTCGGCCGTCTAAGGAGTCTATGGTCCAAATCCGACAAGTGACAAGTCATACTTCTAATAAATGTCATTCCAAAAATAAAAAAAAATCGTATCATCTAAGTAAAACAATGGATTACCAAATCTAAATCAACGAGACAATTACCACAGTATGACCATCAAATGTACAAAAAGTAAGTTCCAATTTCAGTGCTAGATCTCCTTAAATAACCTTGTAATATAACTACTCATGCATGCATTACATTCCAATTACCCTGCGAATGTATAACTAATCCACCACAACTATTGTTTTCTTTTAGACACAACCCTCCAAGAAAGGCTGAAATACATTCCAGATGCCCAAAACAACTCAAAACCAGTACTCAGGAGTCCTAATTAGCCAGGTCTAAAGCAGAGGATGGCTATGAAGGTATATTCTAGAACCGAAAAGCAAAGCAATTAATAAAATAACCCAAATCAGTAATTAAGAGCTCTAACTAGCAAAGTCGAAGCGAGAGGGTGGCCGTCAAGGTATATTATAGAACCCAAAATAAAGAAGATGAGCCAAGTGATTACACGAAGGATTCCTTTTTTACCATTTAGAAAGGCAACACAATAAGAGAAAACAAAGGAGACCACACCGATATACAACTAAGCTTTGTAGTTTCAGGTTGGGAATGATATACCGTGTGTGTATAGTTAACCGTTTACCTGAAGACTTGTGCATTTAATCCTATGAAACATTTGCTTTGAAATACCTAACTTAGTAGATTAAGGTGTAAGAATCATTTGGATATGCTCGTTCCAATGCCAGTAATTTTGAATTTTCTGTAACAATTCGCGATTAAATATCCAAAAACAATTAATTAATTTTCTTACATTCGCAAGCTTCAATATAATTTAGCAGACCATTGGAATTATTTTTAATGTAATTGATTTGTCTACGCTACTGGGCTGCAGGCATACAGTGAATATGGTTGCCGGTATCTTGAATTTAATATGAAAAGTTGGTGATGTAGATAGGCAACTAGCAGTGCATCTATTAATTTTACAAGTTTTTCTTTAGTTTGTGACATAACTAGATGCTTTCTTTTGACAGTTACATGATTCTGAATGTCTTGTGAAGGAGATTTGATCGAGATTTCGCGAAATTTTCTAATTAGGAAGTGAGTTCATGTTTACTTAGTTTGCAGTATTTGAATTGACCTCGTGTCGACTCGGATATTGTAGGTTGATTTCGTGTGCATTCTACGGAAATCATTTTTTGTGAGTCTGGGTGAATAAAACCGATGGCAGCTGAAGCACGAGCTCTTTTGATTAGACCTTCAGGTCTAAAAGGTGATAGGCGGTGACGGGGGGCGTCAAAAATGTTTTAATTTGTTTGGAAATTGATAGCAGCTAGGCTGGATTGTAATGATTTTTGATTCTATGGCATTTTAGTATGGATTAGCCGACACCTGAAGGAGAGCCGACCAACAGGCTCTTAAATCTACTCTTAACTATACTCTTAACTCTACTCTTAACTCAGCTCTTAAACCTACTCTTAATTCTACTTTGAAATTTACTCTTAACTCCACCTAACTCTACTCTCTAATTTTAATTCTACTTTAATGGAATCCTGAATTTGAACTGGTTCGAAGAGAGTGAGTAATTTCAATTCATATGGGCGAATGAGGAGACTATAGAAGAGGATCGGGAGATTCCAGAACTCAGTTCCATTCCTAAAATCGTATCCTGGTGGGTAGTAATGTAATTGTTGATTGTGAAGTGGAAATTAAATGGTCGAGATGAATCCGTGGTTATGAAACCCCTCTGCTGAAGGAGCGTAGGAGTCCCGAGCATTCTAGTCTGGAATTCCATAAAGATAAATGATCTTTTTTTAGAAATGTTTGCACAATTCCTCATTATTTGATCTTTTTTAACAGAAAAACCAACGTTTCGAAATTTAACTTTATGTATCTTTAACCTATCTCATAGATTTAGCTTACCTTTATCGTATCATTGATTAATCTTGTACATTTATCTTATTGTACATTTATCTTGCCATATCTCAAGATGACATTATATATCTTTAACTTTTAGCTTCGTAACTTTCTTGTACATTTATCTTATTGTATATTTATCTTACCGTATCTCAAAACGAGAATATATATCTTTAACTTTAAGCTTCGTAACTAGGATTTTGATCTAATCAATCAAAATAATTACCTTTAGTGAGTACTATGTATTATAGTGATTAAATACTCTGTACATACTCGGTATTAATCTTCCATTTGTAAATTTTTAAACTATTATTTCTTAATTATCTTTAATTTAGTTACTACATAACAAGTAGTGATATTATTTGGCTATATTTACTTTTTTTCAAGGGTAAGCCTTAAATTTAATATAAACTGAATTTCTCTCAGAGACATCTGTTAGATTTTAGAATTATCTCCCGATTTTGACATATTTTCTAAATACAATATGTGATCGAAATTTGATATTTTGACATCGCTTTGATTTTGCTCGATTCTAAGGATCATTTTGGTCAGAGTTAATTTGGTTGATTATGTAATGAAATATTCTTGACTTATTTGTGGACTGATTATAACTTATGCTTATCAGGACCATTAGTTTTAAATAGGATCCGTAAGGAAAATTTCATATACATTACCTATCTCATTATATCGTAGTCTAGGATCAGTTCTTGTTAAGATTGCTTATTTTATCTTACCTATACAGAGTGTTAATTGGTAGTTGGAATTTTTATTCAGATGTAAATTTGAAGGATACTCAGGAAAGTCAAAGATTATTATTAAAAATTGTTTGGAAAACATATCTTTTATTTCTTGCGTTTACTTTCCTTACCTCAGTGTCTTACTATGGATAATGTAATCTGACAATTTAGCTTATCTTTTCTTATCTTTCGGTCTACTTTAGACCTGGCGCCCATACTTAATTGAATTTTCAGAATTCGAACTCACACCCCCCAGTGCCACCGCAATAAGAGGTATCTGAGCAGCGACAGGGTAACTCAAGGAACATTTAACTCTTACTTTTATTTATCCAAATAATTTCAATTAAAATCGAAATAACAATTTGAAAATTAGAAAATAAAAGCGGAAGAGTTGAAAATGTTATAAGGGGTACCATGCTTTCCCATTACTAGTGTTATTATGATGTTTTAATTTTTGTAGTCTATTTCAATAAATAAAATTAGGTTTTCACTATCACAACAGAAATACGCTTTCGCGTTCTCTATTGTTGTCCTATGCCAATTTCATTTCAATCTCCTTCGCCATTTTGTCCAGAAAAATTGGTTATCTTCTATATATTATCGTGACCCGTTACACATGTCACACAAATCTCGCGGCAGGCACATTCGACGGGATTACTAAAGACATTTTTTACGCTCTACCAACGATATGGCAGGCACGTCTATACCGTCTATACCGTATCTGCAATCTTTAATTCGATCCACAGCAACCGGTCCCAAAAACAAATATTTATAAATCAGTGATCCATAACATAGCGGTTCGGGGCACACATGACTAGTTGGTCGGCAGATAGTATCACAAAAATGCGCCAGATAACAATTAAATTCTCGAAATGCGGCAACCACGCAAATAAATTAATACAATTGAATGCGATATTACAGAAAATTAATTTGGAGCCGAAATAATACGACATTTTACATTATTACGCTCTTTCTGTCCTTCTAATGGGCGCAAACCTTCACTTCAGCTTAGAAGGAACTGGGAGTGAATAATCTCAAATCGAAAGAAAAATTTTAATTTTGAGAATTTAAAATTTGATATTGAATGAAATAAAGTATGTCAATGCGTAGGCTAAAATAAGTTGTCGCCGAGCGTATAAATTAGGCCCTAGCTCAAATGCCAGAGAGTAGGGTGCAGGTTGATTTATAAGGCGCTACGGGGTTTTAGACAGCACAAGCGAGAATTACCCCAAAGTTGAAATATGGAACTCGTTTTAGCTTAAGCTTCGTGACAAAATAAATGAATACCGAAAATTTCCTATTTATTTCTATCAAGAAAACCGATCAATAAGACAACAAAAATAAGTTAGAAAATTAGATCAGATAAATATATACATTTGCCGGCAATTTATCAGTATTACCAATGGAAAAATAATTACCCAAAAATTAATCAAAATCAAAGTCGGTATAAAGCAAGTACCCAAATTAACCAAAAGAAAAATTAAAGTCGATGAGAACAAATACTCAAAAATTAATCAAAAATAACTAAAGAACGTGGTAAACAAATACTCAAAAATTAATCAAACATAACTAAAGTAAGCGATAAGCAAATACTCGAGTATTAATCAAAAGTAATCAAGAACGTTTCAATTATTGAGCGCTAATGATAAAAGACAGATACTTACTGAAGCGACCTGTTCTTTTGGAGTTCCGCTTAAGATTTAATAAACAAACAAGGATTCTTTTTATTACCTAATAATGAGATATCACAGCTGGTCAATAAAAGCAAAATTAAAGATCAGTAAATTTCAGTAGATTAATTCTTATGGTTACACTGTATTTTAAACGACAAAAGGTAGGCTTTGCTCGGAAGAGTAAAGCCATAATAAAATAACGTCAGAAAAATATGATGAAGGCCAGCGATGCTGCAAATAACTTCTCGTTATAGGTAAGTTCAATTAGCTCGAGTAATCATCTAATTAAAGACTAATTCATGAGCATCGAATCATGATTCGTTACAAATGCCGTATTACTAACTAACTATAGTTATTCGGTTCAGTTAAGCTGCGTTGATAACTGCCGCAAAAACAATATATGAAAAAAACTAGTTAGACCTACAACGCTATTGCGTCACTCACTTAAAAGTTCTGATTTATTCTAGATCAACGGATCTAGCTGAATTTAGAATGTGATTAAATAAAATCAAGCATCTCAGGCTCGACAAGATTGCCCAAAAATTCAAAGATCATTAAAAAGAAAATTTTAATGACTAAATGTTACCTTAATTAAGGAGAAACGGTTGAAAAGTTATTCTTTGTTCAAAAACAAAGCAAAAAAAAATAATAATTAGAGATCATAAGTTAATTACACAAATATGCCGCAATATATATGGATGAAAAAAAATAAAATGAAAATTACTCACTTGGCCGATGAGTAACTCCTCAGGCAGCTTCTAGAAAGAACTGCTCACGGTCGAAAGAAGATTTCCTTGACACGCGAAGGACTGCAAGGCTCTATATAGGTAGTACTGCTAGACAGGCGTAGCCAAGGGACACTCTGTCGCTAACGATGCTCGTCGATAGCAATGAACTACTCGACGGTAGCAATGGATCCGACGGTGGAATAGACCAACGGTAGCAATAAACCTCACGGTAGAAGAAGACCCAACGTGAGAACCCTGTGAAAGAACACATATTCAAGGTTCCACACGTAACTCTTAATGGACGAGCATTATAACTCGGTAATCAAAATCAACCATCAAGGAAAAAGAGAAATCAGAATTTAAAAAAACAATAATTTGCGTGTGTAGGGGTAGCCAGTTGGTTACCGCTAGGTGACATTTCAGTTGGGCAAGTGGGCCTCTGTAAGATATTAAAAAGGGAATTAAAAATCCGCCCACGTGCATCACAAAATGATAGCGTTCACAGAAAGACAAAAATAATGCACAAAAGCTCAACTCACCTTGCAAAGGCAGCATTCAAATCCCACAAAGGGCAGTTTCAGACACCAATACTTAAGAAAAGTTAACGCACAACTAAAGACTGAAACTGTTAGAAATGACCCGGTCGGAAAAATCCCATTAAAGGTAAAAATCAAAATTAGTTCCAACCGGCGTCCAATGTAACTGCTTAACTCACAAAGGTCGTAGAGAGTAACGCCAGTAAATCGAAAACTCAAGGAGCAGGCCGACCAGACTCCCCTATTCGGAAAAAAAACTCGCTCCACCAATGAATACGCAGCATGAATCCAAGGGAATTAAACGATGAAAACCTGGGATTTTGATGTATAGGCATCCACCAAAAAAAAACTACACAGAGTGCGACGCTCATCATAACCGCTCAACCATTACCAAAACAGTATGCTACGAAAGCCGCAAACAGGGCCTTTTATCACCGACTTTATTTTCGCGCGCTAAATTCAATTGGGTCGAAATCGAATTGTTTAGCGACGCGGATTTATTTTAATTTCTCGATGGAGAGAACGTCGAAGCCAGATTATATACGGGAGTTTTGCGCTATTAATCATGAGTGCGCACTCGGGGCCACATGAAAGGCGACAAGTTCTAGGGTCATTTACGCATCGATATACGCTAGACAAAACGGCTTGTCACAACATATTTGCACTTAATTCTCACTATGCAGTACCAACTACCAAACAAGGTAAGGTCAATCGTGACATATCGCGAGTTTGTTTTTGTTTTCCTTTGTAATTTAAAAAGCTCTGGTCAACCACGTTTTCTTCGGGGAAAGCTAAAAACTCAAGCCAATTAAATAGAGAAAAGTTTGTACTATAAAATAATGAATAGAAAGTTTCCTAAAAGCAAAAATAAACCAAAGAATACAAGGACAGACCGTCTACGAGCTTACTAAGAGGCCAGTTGCCTTAGAGAATCGGTATTGAAATCTATCACACCCCTACAAGGTATATATTTTATGAAACAAAGTAACCACGAAGCCTTTTAAGTGCAAATATCTAGCGAGTTTAAGTTATCGACAAATATGTTCACGTAACAAAACTGGAGTTCAAGCTCCTGTAATCTACCCAATACCAAATATTTATTTGTGACATGCACATGTCTAACCCCCTTCACCTTTTCCGCTCAACAATATGTTGAGACGATTCAGTTCTTTTACTAGTCTCAAACTTCAATTTGAGCCAAGATTCATTTAGAGAGGAATGTCCGCATCATATGTATATAATGTTTGCATGGCTAATATCTCATGGAGGCTTTAAGGATAATGTATAATTTCCAATATTAGGATTGATTGTGCAATTCCAACGTGTATCGAGACGGTAATAAAGGGACCGTTAAACTGTTTAAAAATATTTTATTTGAAAGCCCTAAATCATCGGCTATCTATTCCCCGAAGGCACATTAAGAGCCCGTTCCTGAATCCGGGATACTTTGTTGGTGAACTCTCACAAGAGCGTCACGTGTTCCGAAGCTATAAAATAAGTTATTGTAGTCAATAAAACGATGGAACTTTCGTACCGAACATAATATGACCGATTTTATTGGAAAAGTCGGGACTGAAAATACGGCAGACGCTTTGCCACTACTGGTGGAGCAGTGGAACTGCTTAAGAGCGTTTTTAAATGAAAATATGTCTCTCGCGCGGCATATCAATGCTATAAACTGAACGGTCGGTAAATATGCACGACAACCGTGATATAATTTAAAAGCAGAACCGTATGTGTCATTGAGGTCTCTTTATAATAGCGATTTACATTTTGAAGGAAAAAAACATAAATTAAAATAGTAAATCTGCTTCCTCCAGACTGCTGACATCTTCAGTCAATCGGCTCAGAACAACTAGAGTTATATGCAGCGCTGGTTTAAGGTTCTACCGGGCTGGGCAATATGTTTGCTTCATGCGAATTTGTATATTTTCGGGACAAATCGACGTTTTAAGTTGTGGGTTACACCATTTCTTCAGGATTTTCATAAAGAATGAGATATTATAAACATATTCAGGGCTAGGGCTTCGGAGCATGTGGTATTAATCCTAAATAATGGAGCTGCCCTAGCGTTCAAAACGTAAGAGTAAACATTTCAATAAACAATGAGTATTTTTAACTCTGAGTTTAGTTTAGATGGGAATTAAAATTAGTTGAAAATATTAGAATAGTGGATGTTTAAGTCCCTGTAATCTATCCTGTGACGGCACCCGAATATGCCCTGGTTAGTATCAGGGGCATTAGAAGATGAGAAAAACAGTAAAAGGTGGTTAAAGAGCACCAGAAATGTCGACTGCTACGTCTCAGTTTGGCGAGGAAGATCAGTTAACTTAGTTTAATTTTTTTAAAGTGAAATAAATAAGCCAAGGGAGTAGAAACAACGCCTAGTCGCTGGAAACTGATAAAACACATAGAAGAGCGTTCATTAATTTGACATTAGCCAATATATCCCTTTTGATCAAAATTTGTTTTAGAACAGCTATATTTTAAAGCAAGTAAGCAAGCTAATTAAATAGAAATCGATTTATAATCTCAAAATTAAGATATTTTAATCGATCTACAAATCAATATGAGACACAGATATTTCAATTGATCCAAAATCAATGTGAGATAAGGATGAAGATAAATGTAGTAAAGGTCTGTGTTGAGGAAACACCCCAGCATGTGTATTAACTTATCGTTTTTCACCGCGTAGTTTGGTGATAATACCCTGTATGTTAGTAGTATGATTGAGCCACAATTAAAGCCCATATAAATGTATTTCACTCCACGTAAACAGCAGTGTATGCACCTAAAGCATTATATTTCAGTTACTTCTTAGTCCGAATTTGTATTATCAGTAGAATAGATTCCATTATATGAGACAATCGCTGGAAAGCAAGTTGTCACTCCGTCAAGGAAAACGTTATTAATCGTTCTCAATGTAATATATCTTTGTCTCCGTGAATGCTGTGTAAACAACATAATGCCAAATAAAGAAAACACATGTTTCTACCCTCTCAAATGCATCCGCGTACGCGCAATTCCCGCTCTAGTTTCCCTGTCGCGTCGCTAGGAAGAATTAGATTTTAGTGACTTACAAACACTCAACCTTGAAGCATCGGTCCAGTCACCGCTCGGCTCTGTTTGACGCCAAGATATTTAGTAATTTTCTAAGCATTTTAAATTAAGTTGAAAGTTGAAGAATTGAAGTTGAAGAAGTAAGTAGGACAGTACAATCGTTCACCCGCAAGACATCTACCCAGTCTGGTTGGCGCCAATATATTGGGTCATTTTCTCATTTGTTTGCACAGATATTTAGAAAATATCTCGTGTACTCTGATCCCCTTTTCCAAACTTGGATAAGGGACTCTTTTGGGCGTTTTATATGTATTTTCTCAAGACAAGAAACGCTGTAGCGTCTCTCCCGTTGTTCGTGCCGATTGAAGAATGGCGTAAAATTGCGGTTGAAAAATTGTAGCACTTAGACAAATCTATTCCTGTAATCGAGATTCGAATCAAATGTTCGAAATCTTATATCCCTGGTGAAGTTAAGTTGAGAGAATTGTAAAAGAAGTAAAGTAACAAGGTATCTAGTGTAAACGGAAAAGTAGTCAGATGAAATTTTGAAATAAAAAAAGTTTGTTTAAGTTCATGAAAGAAAGGAGTTCATGTTAAATTCAAATAATCAATAACTATTAACCTGATGTAAATAAATTAACTTTATGTGTGAAAGGATGAATGCATGAAACTATTTAGAAAACATTTTATATATTGCACATATTTAATGCAAATTAAATCCTGCATTATTAAAGTACATAATACACGAAAATATAATACATGTTTCAATTCACACCCGATGAATACAATCCCATCTACCTATGAGTAGGTGCAAAGGACGAGTTCTAGTTCAGCTCCCGCTCTTTCCCAAAAAAAAAGCAAAACAAACAGCAAAAACATTGTTTGCTCTCTGTTTAAGCTGTCTGTTTTGCTGTTTTTGCTGTCTGTTTTGCTGTGTTTGCTGTTTTTTGAGAAAGAGCGGGAGCTGAGTTAGAACCTGTGCTTTACACCTATTCCTATGGTAATACAGGTCGCTAATTAAAGTGGTCAATTATAAAGTTAATTACCACTCCCTCCTCTGTGGTCATAAATGATTTAAAAATTAATTATCTATACACATCAGTCTTGTTCTTGTTTGCACTAAGGCACAAAGTTGTCTTGAGAATGCCTTCTTTAATTATCAAAAAAATACGTTTAGCTTAAAGAATAACTAACTTAGGTCACATCTAACAAGGTTGCATAATACAAACCATTGGTAAAGATACTGGAAGCAGCTATATAGGGTCTCATACATGTATTAATTTCTATAAATTGCTTTTCTTAACTAGAACCTAAGTACACCCTATAGGCAAAGACTATTGGTTCTATTAGTTAAACTGCTTAACTTAAATCAGAAGTTAACTAACCGTCACTCTACTGTAGGAATAAGACCCTTTTGCCCTTCTTCGTGATGCCTCAAGCCTCAATTAGCCAACATGCTATATGCTTGATAGGCAATGAGTATAGGCAAAAGATAATAGGAAAATGATAACGCTCGCCTCTCTAAGGTAAAAAAATCTAAAAAGGCTTGCAATTTTCGCGGCATTGTGTAATTTTTAAACCTCTATCCTTATACAAATTACGAGAAAGCACAAGATCCATGCAAAAAGGTAAGATTTAAAAAACTAATTTGGGAAAGCCTGAGGAAATCTCAATTTATAAATAATTTGAGATACAGAAATCACATGGTTTTAATGATAGATAATAGACATGCCTAAGAAAGTGAAGGAAGAACTCTAAATAAATAATGGCAAATTTAGATATATATCTAACAGCCACAGTGACGTAAAATATAATTAAACACAAGGTCTCCACTTTTCCGGATGGTTTGATACAGCCTTAGAGTGGTTGAATAAAATTGGCTGAGCTGATGATATATACATGTGTCACTCTCTAGAGGTATAAGGGGGATAGAGGGTCGGAACCGGCCATCTATATCTACTAACAGGTCACATATTGCAATATACTCAAAGAATAGTTATTTACAATATTAGTGTTGTAAAGATTCATATTACAACACGAGATGTTAAAGTTGTCAAACGAGGCGTCAGCCGAGTTTGATAAAACATCGAGTGTAGTAATATGAATTTACAACAAGAATATTGTACAAAATTTTATCTACTTTCATCTATGAATAAAAATATTTGGCAAAATGCATTTTTAAAATAAAAATGTACCTGTAAAAATGCACCTACTATTAAGTTTACTAATCAAGTTTTTTATGTTACCTTTCGCATGGTTACTGTTTCGCATGGTTACTGTCGAAACTTTGTCAAACCAATCCAAAAATATAAAAAGCGCTTTTCAAAATGAGCGATTCTGATGGAAGTTTACCCTCTGATATAGAAGCAGCGGCAAAAGAAACGATCTCAAGTTTAGTTCCGACAAAATCCGAGGCGTGGTATGAGTTGGAGTACCAGAAGTTTGAAGATTGGTGCAAAGCTAACAAAATAAAGGAGGTGTCTGAGAAAATCCTTTTGGGTTATTTTTCCGGAAAGCAACGCTCACGGAAAACATCTACACTATGGACTCACTACTCAATGTTGAGAACTATGATTTCAGTCAAGAAAAATCAAGATATAAGCAGATTTTCTCAACTAATCGCATTTTTGAAAAGAAGTTCAGAGAGTTACAAAGCCAAAAAGTCCAAAGTTTTTACAAAGGAAGACGTATGTAAGTTTCTTAGTACTGCCGATGATGAAACATATTTACTTATGAAGGTTGTTATGATAATCGGCATTTTTGGGGCTTGTCGGCGCGAAGAACTAACTAAGTTAATGTTGGATCATATTGAATAAAATGATTTGTATATAAAAATTGTGATTCCATGCTCGAAAACCAAAATTATCCGAGAATTTGTTATAACAGAAGGAAATGTGACAGGTGTCAATTGTTTAAGTATTTTTCGAAAATATGCTAAACTTTGTCCTCTTAATGCAACTCACAGGCGGTTTTTGGTATTCTACGGAAAAGGAAAATGTACCTCCCAGCCGGTCGGAATTAATAGTTTTGGAAGTATACCAAAAAAGATTGCAACAAA
>MU184329.1:85124-150052 GCA_016904865.1 Pissodes strobi | reverse complement strand
ATCATAGTTTATTGTCACTAAATGTAGAAAAAATAAAATTTCTAGCTTTCTCCTTCTCTTCTAGATCTTCACCGGATTTTCAATCAATCAAACTACACAACAATTATTGTAAAATGGAGGAAAGCTGTAATTATATAGAGCAAATAGAAAGGAAAACATATTTGAAGTACTTAAGAGATTGCATATATGGACACTTTTCATGAAAGGAACATGTTAAGTATGTGACTGACAAAATACGCACTAATTTTTAAGTTTTATGAATTGAGAGTTTATGACCCTGGCGTCCTTAAGAATGGTGTATTTTGCTTTGGTGGAGTCCGTTTTAAGTTACGGAATTATTGTTTGGGGCAGTGCAGAGTCGACAGTGCTTAGTAAGTTGCAGATTGCACAAAAATGGATAATTAAGGACATGCTCTTTAAGAATAAAAGATCCATCAGTTTTGGTGTACCAAAAAGGTCAATTATTTGACCCCATGCAACTATATGTTAAAGCTATAATAACATACATGTTCAAATCAAAGAACTATAGGGAGAACATAATGCATGGTTTGAACACAAGCGGTGCTGCTCGGGTGAATGTGTTACTGCAAGACCCCAAGCATTGCATCTGCCAAAGCCATGTATATTGTTTAGGACCTAAAGTATATAATGCTCTGCCAATATATATTTGTGAACAAGCTTATGGTAAATGTAAAAAAGAAATTGAGAAATGGATAAAAGATAGTAATTTTTAAATTAACAATGTGTATAGAGTGTAAGGGTTAGGTAATATTTAACTATAGAAAACAGCGGTAATAAGAATTAAGGATTTTTGGAGGGACTATTTTTTTTACAATTTTTTGGGGTATTCACAACACAGCTTTTTTCGAGAAAGGCCCAGCCTATCGGGCAATAAAAGCATTTCAAATGCTGCCCGGTGAGATACAGCAGATTGACAGCATCACGATTTTTAGGAATAGAACTGTTCGGTACCTGCAGGAAAAAGGTTTTAATTCGTTCACCTTTGATGGTGTGTAATGTGTTATTGTTTGTCATATATTAAGTAAAAATTATTTTTAAACATTTTACCAAATTTTAACATTTTAAAATAATTATTTTATTAGCCAAAAATGGCATTTGTGAACTTGACGTTGTTTTGTGATTTGTATATCATGTTGTTGGCAATAAAGAGATTATTATTATTATTATTTTCAAGCGTGTCCTTCAGCTGCTCTATATTTTTTATTTCCTCTTGAAATAGCATATTACGGTTTCGAAGCGTTATTTCCTTTTTCAATTCAGTTATGCGCGCCTCTTGTTTTTTCATCTTCGAGAGATTAAGTCGTTTAATATGGTTGTCTTTCTCCGTATTTTCCTTGGTGAGAGTGTTTATATCATTTTCCAATTCTTCAACTCTTTCTCTATGTTGACGTTTCAGCTTTGTAATTTGTTCATCCTTCTTTAGATATTCGGATTTGTATTTTCCCATTGAATCTGTTAATTTCTTCATAATAGATGAATTATTATTTGTTGAGGACAAAAGTATATTATTGTTCTCTGAACAAGAGGTATTGCACGTACTTCGGTAGTAGATAATACACCCCATTTTTTGCACATGACTTCGTTACACAGGTCACATGGTGTTCCAAAAAGTTCATCTTCCTCAGGTTTATATTTCATAGTACAAACCTGTTGACACCTTGAACAAGTAGCGAGGCCATAGTTTGATAATCCTTTAGTACTTTTAGCCACGATTTAAGTCCACTCGAAAACAATAAATAAGAAATTCAAATTGATGATCAATACGGGCAATGAATGTACAAACTGCAGTACAATTGTTCTTCGTAAACAATTTCTGAGGTAGTGATCGTGTTTACTAATCCTCAATGGAATGTGTTTTGGCCGAATTCGTTTAAAGTTTATCAAATATGAATATATTACTTAAGATTTCAATCGTTGCGCACAATTCACAGGGAAACCCACAGTTACACGCGATGCCCCTTCTTTCTAGTCACAAAATGGTACCAAATACAATAATTAAAACACTGTCCAATCACCAAAAATCGATAAAAGACGAGAGTAACAAAATAAAACACGCACGACATTTAACGGTCAATATGCTCAATATATATCTATATATCTTAATAATGTAAAATCTTACCATCCGATTCATCTCCTTGCCCGCTGCTAATCCGACGGGGACTTCTCGCTTTAAATTCAAAATCGTGCTTTTGTGGCGAACCGAAAACGAATTTTTCCTCCGGTTTTGCAGCATCTTTACTCTCACTGACCGTAGTTTCGGCTGGTTTCCACGAGAACGTCGTTTTGGTATCGCCAAAAGCGAATGTAGAAGAGGCGTTTTGCGTCGTGGTAGTCACAGGCATACCGAAGCTGAATTTCAAGCCTGGCGTTTCTAAATTCACCTACAATAAAATGAAAATATTAATGCACTTATTTTAGTAACTTATACTAATTTAGCCGACTTAATTCATACTATTTTTCACTTTATATTTAATTACAATTCATTTAGTTCCATGTCATTTGAATATGTATAGATAACAGCAAGTAGCAGCTTCGAAAAATAATTCAAATCTCTAAGCACAATCAAAACCACTTAAAACTGAATATTAAAAATAGTCACTTAAAGAATTTACCCCTTTAGGTGCAGCAGGTTCTTTCTTAGGGACAGACTCATCTTTAGGCGTATCGCAACTCAGACAATATAAACTACTGGGCTCGTTCCGAATATAGCAAGCCTTGCACTCCCAAGTTCCGGGCTTCGGCTTGAAGCTGTCGCCGAATCCGGACAACACAGAATTCGGATCGGATTTGACAGCAGGAGGCGGAACACTGAATGAGAACTTTTGGATAGGCTGTTCCTGTTTGCTCGATAGCGCTGAAGTACTGTCCGGTTTCGTTGTCGTATCGGCCGAGGGGATGCCGAAACTGAACGTCTGACCGCCTGATAAAATTTAAATAGATTTGTATTGAATTGGCCCTGGCAATATGTTACTTTCCATTGGCAAAATTACACTACAGGCAGTATTTTTGAAAAAAGCTTATATTTAACGATTACCTGTGTCTAAAGAGATTCCCTTTAGTTGGCCAGTAGACGGCGTTGCACCAGAAGCGTTCTCTTTAGGTGTTTCACAGGAAATACATTTCAATTTGTCTCCAGAATTACTGACATAACATACCGTGCATTCCCAAGAACCGGCAGCAGGTTTAAACTGATTACCCCAACCACCTATAACAAAATCAGTTTTGCCTTAACACAACGAAGCAAAAATTCTTCATTTGGATCATTACAGCTGAGCAAAAATAGAATAGATCCTATTTTTTAAAGTTATGCCACAACTATAAGGAATAATGTAATATAAATCTTTGGTTTACAGAATATATCTTTACCTGAAATTGGTGTTATTGTAACTTCAGTTTGGGATGGATCTGGCGCAGATTTAACACTAAACGAGAATGTCGGTTCGTCTTTTTTAGGAGAAGAGCCCGCTTTCGGTGTTTCACATGCCACACAGCGATTCACTTTGCCTGTAATAAATTAAAATCAAATTTATTTATATCGACAGAAAAAAAATATTAGCACAACTGTAAATAAATGAAACCAAATTATCTAACGTAGTAAAGCTAAAATAACTCACCATCGTTGACAACATAACAATTTTTACACGCCCAACTACCTTTGGCGGCCTTAAACTTGTCACCAAATCCAATTTTTGGTGCGTTCTCTGGTTTGTGATGCTTGCCAGTCACCTAGAACACAAATAGTCATACATTAGAACCAGTTTACGAGATTGTATTAATTGTAATTAAGCCAAATTTCCAGCTAAATGTAATGCCGTCTGGTAAAACTAAAGCAGTAACAAAATGAAAATTAAAATCTTTATTAACGCATATAGCAGTGACAAACAAAGCGTTCTTGGTTGTCGAGATTTCAGCGATATACGACATGCACACGTGTGAAATCTGTTCCGTAGTTTTTTGTTTGTTATATGTCCTAAATCTGCCAAAAAATTTCGCGTTCCATTCGCATGGAACTGAAAATACATTTTGTCTACGTATTGGTGAAAATGTTCCAAGCTTAGCATTGAACCTAAAAGACTTTAAAGTATGTATATATCAGCTTCTGTTGGTTAATAGAAGTGTGTATTGTAAAAAACCAGAAGTGATAAAATTCCTTTCGTAGTATTTTTCTTTTATCGACTTGTAAATATTTATGTATTTTGTGTGTGGGAATTGCCTTGTAAAGAGTTTTCGCATGTCTATTGAATAAAAATGGACCTGGAGTGTTTCAGTTGTAAATCACAGTGCATATTCAAGCGTAGGTCAAGGAAAATGAAGTCTTTGGTGCCGTCTGCGATGCTTGCAAAAATCATTTCTGCAAGAGATGCTCGGGAATATCCATAACGGAGTCTGATTGCTTGGTCCTAGGTCAGAGAAATCTAATATTCTTTTGCCCTGATTGCAGGACTGGCTTTGGTAGGGATGACGCAAGAAATGGAAGAAAAGCATAATGTTAGAATTAGGCGTGAACTTGCCGACAAAAATAATGAGATTGAGGAGCTGCTCACAAAAATTGACGATAAAGATACAGAACTCAACAAACTGAAACTTAAGGAAAAAGAAAAGTTTATCATTCGGTTACAGAAGGGTTCTCAAAGCTTCGAGGACCTAGCTCTCGATCTGGAGAAAGAACTGCAGCAGAAAATGGAGTATCAACTTAAAATAATTGAATCACTGAACGGGGAAGTCAAAAAGTTCAAAGAGACAGCAGCAGGCTCTAACTTATGCTGAAGAAATAGATAAGTTCAAACAGGATCTTTTAGAATCAGAGATACTAAATAGACAAATGATTTCTTCTATTAGAATATTAGAAGATGAAAAGAATACTTTGGAGTCAAACCTAAGAATGAGCGAAACAGATATTTTTGAACTCAGGTCAAGATTGAATGAGGATGGCAATATCATCAGTGTCCAGGAACTTTAGATAAACACTCTTTAAAAAGGTTTAGAACAGAGCATAAACGTTAAGATCCCAACATTGGGTGAAAAATTGTCAACTACCATCAATAATTTTGAAAAAGTGGACAAATCGGTTCAGGTTGATTATTCCACTGTTCCTGACAATGATGAAAAGAAAATAATTCAACCCAATCTGCCTAGTGGTCAGCCTGCGAGTAGAGTTTTGGTGTTGTCTGATGATCATGGAAGAAATTTGAACACCACACTGAATTTTTGCTTTTCTAAATACTCTACACATACATATTTTTAAAGCCAGGTGCTAGTCTAGACAATATTATTTGTAACTTGCGGTCGCAGGTACAAAATTTTACATCTAAGGATTACGTAGTGATAATGGGTGGGTCAAATGAAAATTTCCGGCTTGTAGAGTCATACAAAATATCATTGAGGAATGTCCTCACACAAACTTAATTTTCTTATCCGTACCTTACGTTTTTCATATAAAACCAATTTAAACATCTACAGATTTACAATAGAATTTACAACTTTTTTCTCAGAATGAATTCTACTTCTAAAAATATAGTTCTTTTCTTTATAGTAATTTGGCAAATGGATTAAAAATGAGAATTAGGGCGCTATCTTTCACATTGTTATCTTGCATCCTAGACTACAACAACTTTGGTAAACAAAAAAAAATAGATTTTTATAAAACCGACTGAACTAAATTTAGATATTAATGAATTTGAGGACGGCTCAATGCAGTTCATAGTGATTGTGGTCCTGTGCATTCTGATGGGAGCAACTCAGCCTCGCTCACTGAGGACAGTATTATTGTGGCGCATGCTTCGCAGGATGTACAGGATGGCAACGTGGCGGGCCAGGAGAATGATGTAAATTCAGGTATGTGTAGTGATTCTTTTTTTATATAACTGCATCCCCTGTATCAAAAATAGCAAAGGGTTGTAAACGCTTAACCTTATTTTTGCAGAATGTCCAATCACTGAGAAATAAATGTGATGAATTATACATCCTGTTAGAGGCGAATAATTTTCCTGACTTAGTTTTAATCACCGAGCACTGGCTAAAACCGCGTGAATGATTTCTCGTGCCAGATTACAAACCCGTTTCCTTATTTTGTAGAGAAGAATCCATTCATGGCGGTACTCTTATTTTGTCCAAAGGAAGTTACAGTTCCCAAAAAATTGATAAATATGCTTTTGCTTTTGCAAACAATATAATTTTTTATGTTTTATGTGCATATCGTTCACCTGCAGGTAATGTGTATGAATTTTTAAATAAACTAGATTCTTTATTGTGCGATATTCCCCCAAATTCTAAATTCGTGTTGGCGGGGGACATCAATATCGACTATAGTGACAGGAATTCAGCAAGCACCCGCTTTTGTAATTCAACCTCCACAACGATTGACTATATGTGTTCAAACTGTAATAGCCCCTATTGTTCAGTGATGAGCTCTGGAATATCTGATCATGTAGCCGTTAGTTGTAGTTTAATTTTTGATCGTTTTGAGTCAGGCAGGAAGCGTAGGCATGGACGTATATTTAATGAAGCTGCTTATCTGGACTTTCAAACATTGTTGTCAAAGTGTAAATTAGGGTTCTATACACCTGTCGGATGAACCTATTGCTTTGATTCATTCTCTTTTGCTTGCACAGTTTAACAGAGCATTTCCTCTTAAATGGATTAAAATTAGATCTAAAAAGCGTAATTCTTGGCTTACAAAGGGTCTAAGAGTCTCGGCGGCAAATTTACGGTCCTTGACCTACATTAGAAAGTTTTGTAGGGACCCCAGGTTCACTGCATATTGCAACAGATATCGTAACACTTATCGGAGGCTTCTAAGTACTGCAAAATATCTATACTACGAAAGGAAACTTACATATTCTACGAATATTCAAAAGGATAGCTGGGCAATGGTTAATGAATTTCGTAATAAACGCAAACATACTGATGATGATATTGGTGTAGATCCAGAAACTTTTAATGAGTATTATTGTCACATTGCAGGCAACTTAACTAGTAGAATTGCGCCTTCTACTGATCCCCTTGATTATTTGAAGGATATTAATATACCTGGTTCCTTTTGCTTTTTTCCTACAAATCCTCAAGAAATAATAAAGCAACAAATATCTGAGAACCTTATTGAAATAAAAGAATGGTGTGATGCAAATCTGCTTAGTTTTAATGTTGCAAAAACAAACATCATAGGCTTTAAATGTGACATGCAGGGGTTGAGTTTGGCCACGGAACCTCTTCAAGAAAATACTTCAACAAAGTTTCTGGGAATTTTCATTGATGGGGAACTTAAATTCGAGAATCATATAATGAGCCTGAGTAAAAAACTGTTATCTACTTGTTTTGCCATTCGTACCGTAAAAGCAGAACTTGGCCCAACAATTGCTCGAACAGTCTATTTTGCATTATTTGAGTCTCGTCTTAGGTATGGTAATGCATTCTGGGGGGCAACTACCAAGTGCTTGCTGAGTCTAATAATTGTTTTACAAAAGAACTATGACATCCTTGTTTATTCTTGAAATTACAACTTTAATTTTTTTAAATTACCATAACGTTCGTGGTGAATCCCAGCGCACAACCCGACAGACGTTGCATGTACCCCTGCCAATACCAAAATCTTAATTAACAAGGAGGTCAATATTTTATGAAGGCAGAAAGATTTTTAATATCTTACCTGACAGGATAAAAACCTTCCTTAAAACTGTTCAAAAAAAAAACCTGAAAAAAATCCTGTTGGATAAAGCTTACTATGACATGCGTGAGTTTTATGATGACCCGCCATTGTAACTGTATTGTCTCTGTGACATGTTGTTATTGTGGTTTTTTGTGTATGCATATGACACATAATCTTTGTATACTGACAGCATACTCTAGTTGCACAATAGTTTGTACTTTTAGTTTTTTTTTTGCTATTTAGTCTGTGGTGTAAATGTGTATACCGTACTTGTTCTTTATACTTTTTGTGATTGTTTTACTCCGTACTTTGTATTTTCGGGTTGAATGTACTTACTATTTATTATGTTGTACAGGGTGGCTCGAATTCGTGTCTATGCATGGGGAACTCGAAAACCGTAAGAGATACAGTGTCGGTCAAATTAAGGTAAAATTGCGCATTTAGTTGCCTAACAATATGCCGTTTAGAAAGTTTTAAAATACCGAGTATTTACGGAGATATCCGGAAAAAACCGAAATTTTGAAAAATCGTTTTATTTTTTCCTGGGCTTATTTAAAAACTGATTTCAAATCTAATTGCACTTTTGCATTGCCACTTTTTCCGCTCTATCCAATGATTATATCCAGTTTGAAATCCGACGTTTCGTCTTCAAGGGATCATCATCAACTTTCTTTTTTTAAATACGAACTTAAATTTTTTTATCGTTTTTCAGATGGTATTGGCGTTATTAATATGAGTATGTGTTTTTATTTTTTTTTTATTATTATTTTTATTTTATATATTTTGCTTTGGCGTGATTTCATATAATTTAATTCAACTTTCTCGTAAGAAATAATTTTACTATTTTCAGAAGAAATAATTTTACTATTTTTTATTTTTAATACACTCCAATTTTCCACTTAATACAAAAAATAAAATAAAATACGTTTATAGAATATAAATATTTCAAAAGTACCTACCTTAAAATGTTTAAAATTACGCCAGAGCAAAATATATAATTAAAAAAATAATAATAAAAATAAAAACACATAATCATATTAATAACGCCAATACCATCTGAAAAACGATAAAAAAAATTTAAGTTCGTATTTAAAAAAAAGAAAGTTGATGATGATCCCTTGAAGACGAAACGTCGGGTTTCAAACTGGATATCATCATTGGATAGAGCGGAAAAAGTGGCAATGCAAAAGTGCAATTAGATTTGAAATCCGTTTTTAAATAAGCCCAAGAAAAAAATAAAACGATTTTTCAAAATTTCGGTTTTTTCCGGATATCTCCGTAAATACTCGGAATTTTAAAACTTTCTAAACGGCATATTGTTAGGCACCTAAATGCGCAATTTTGCCTTAATTTGACCGACACTGTATCTCTTTCGGTTTTCGAGTTCCCCATACATAGACACGAATTCGAGCCACCTTGTACATCTTGAAATCATCTGCAAACATGCTGACCGTTGAATGTTGGATCCTACTTGCTATATCGTTGACAGAGAGATTGAACGGTAAAGGGGCACAGTGTGAGCCCTGAGGCACTCCCGACACCACCCTAATTGGCGTGGAAACAAAGTTTTTAATGTTAACACTCTGCAACCTACTCTCAAGCAAACTCTTCAACCATGTAATGAGTGACGGATCAAACCCCATAGCCCGGAATTTTGCCAATAATAACTCAAAATTCACCCTGTCGAAAGCTTTCGAGATATATAGACGGAGTCAATCTGAAGCTTTTTCTCAAAGGCCTCGATCAGGTCTATCTTATACATCACCAAATTATCAGTGGTTGATCTCCCAGCTGCGAAGCCAAACTGGCTCTCACTAATCAATCCTCTACACCTCCAAGCAAGTTGATCATAACCCATACTATCAAAACAGCTTGGCCACTGTCTACTGTTTACAAATTCCACGATGGTTACTAACATCATTGGGATTCCCGGACTTAAATATTGGGATAATGAAATTATGCTTCCAAATATCAGGAAAGGTATGCGTTCTCAGAGATAAGTTAAATAATGTTTGCAATGGTTTACTTAGGGTAGAGACATATTGCTTCAGGAAAATATTTGGAATAGAATCAGGACCACATGAGAATTTATTTGGGAGCTCTGAAATTTTTGCAAATACTTCCGAGGAGGAGAATTCACTAACAGAAATGTCAAACTGGTTCGGAAACCGGTAATCAGGGATTGTGCAGACTGAGTCATCATAGACATTTGAAAAAAAAAATCCCAAAGAAGTCAACAATCCCCTGCTTAGTGTTCCCAGACTCAGACTCCAGAAACATTGAATCCGGATAGCCATTAGAGTTGCGATGATCTCTTAGATATTTCCAGAAGTACTTTGTATCAGGCAAAAGTGAGTTCTCTACTTCCTGCATGTGAAGTGAGTAGCACCTATCATATTCAGTGCGACACAGTGCTCTATAACCAGAAAAGAGTTGATGATCATGGTCAGATCCAGTCAACACATAATGCTTATGATACATTTTTTTTACAAATGAGATCTTTCAAAACAGGAATGAACCATCTAGGAAAAGATGAGGTTTTGATACGCTTTCTGGGTACAAACAATGTTAAGCAATGCTGAATAACTCAATGAAACGTCTCAGCCGCAACTGTTACACTCCAAACTGCCCAACACTCTTCCCAGTTGACAGAAGCGAGAAAATTATTTATGGCGGTATAATCCGCATACTTGAAATCATAATAGAATTCATCAAAAGAACAAGGCTTACCGACAAGTCCTACATCAAAACAGTAAGCTATGTGATGCACACTATTTGGCAAAATATTATCTACAGCAGGAATCACAGAAAAACACCCATAATATCAGAAAAAAGCAGGTCCAAGAATACGTGAGTTATTTGGGACCGGACTAATTTGAAACATATTCATGTATGAATACACCTCAGCCAAGGTACGAGCAGGAGAACCATAGGCACATTTCACTGCGATACCACCTTCCTCGAGTGACTAACGAGCTCCCGGTAGATTAAAGTCTTCAAACACAAAGAAATGAGAATTAGGATATCATTCTCTAATGTCAATCACCGACAAAGTGTGTTGGTCGTATTTCTCATTAACTGAGTTCGGGGGAATGTATACTCCACCAATAATGAATGACTTCTTTTCCGCTTTAACCTCAACAAATGTCTGCTCATTGGCTTATAAGCAGACATTTGAGATAGCTATCAACACACCACCACCTCTTGACCTTGTACTAGTGTTACTACTACGATCAGTTCGGTATACGCTATATCTCGGCACCATGACTTCACTATTACAAAACTATCATTAAGCCAAGTCTCAAGTAGAATGATCACGGAGCAACCAGACACATATACACCACGCTGTGAAGAACCTTAGACTTGGTCGTTTTTTTGGCACGTTTTGTTCACGTACTATTCTTTTTGTAATATATGGATTCCTATTTCTATATCTTACTATAATATCAGTTTCATCATTTGATCTGCGTTCATTCAATTCATCGTAAACACGTTTAATTTGGTCACGTTGAATCTTAGTAAGATCAGCCCTCACTTTAAAATTACTATCAGCAAGCTTGCTTGCATTTTTTAGACACTTTAAAGCCGTCGATTCGCCTGAAAATATCACTTTTAGCGGACGCGGCCTATCTCCAGGCTGACCAATTTTAGTCACTAAAATCTGGGTACTGAGTTTTATCTTCTCCAAGACTACATTCACCTGTGCATTGTCGTGATTAATCCTTTCTGTGATTAACTTTGAATCACTTTCCGGGACTTTGAAGATGAGGATGTTCGTTGATCTTACACATCTTTCCTGTATCTCAATAAATGTGTTCGGGCTGCTGATTTGAGTAATCCTGTTGGATTAGGCTCAGATATACGCTGCTCAATACAATCACACAGGTGGGCAACCTCAAACTCTAACCCATCAAGCCTTTCCTCTCTCAATTTTATTGTTTCTCGAAGGCCATCAATTTCTGACCTGAATCTACTACTTTGATCTAGTAGAAATCTGATCATCTGCGACATAATGGAGAAAATATCCTTGTTACTAACATTTGTCTTCTTTGCTAATGATGCTATTTGCCCTCTTGGGATATTGTTAGCAGAACCAGTACATGATGATTCGGACGCTGCTGATGCATTCGATGGTTTGTACCTAGCAGGTCGCGTATCGTTCGCAGAGTTGGTATCTATCCGTCCGTCGGAAGTGGGACCACCACCAAATCCGATTGACAGTCGCTTAACTCCACTTTTCTTACAATCATTGCATTCCCAGCTATGTGACCCGGCTCTTTCCGTAAGGGCAAAAATTTTCGGGACTAGACAGTGATGAGCAACCTTTATGAAGCCATCCAGAACAACCAGAACACTCCACTGCTAGTTGGTTTGACTTTATCACCCGAGCACAAACAGGACAAACATACGTCGCCAGCATGTTGATGTTGATCAAAAAATCTTTACTTATTACTGGTTCTTTTCGTTGAAAAACCTGGAGCACAACAACAAGTTTATATTCATATAACCTCACTGGAACATTTACATATATGAATTGTTTAGTTGACAAGGGCTACAGATAAATCCAATTTCGACGCAAAACTCTGAGCACATCAGTTGCAACGCACCATAGGTTTTTCTGTTCAGTATTTACAATTCTTCAGTTTTTGTCTAAACATTAACACAAAACAATAGATTGGATTCAAATATCACTTCCATATACGCGATTTTATTTGGATCATATCAAGGAAAACACAACTGACTATTCTGCAAAATTTCATGAATTAATTCAAATGCAAAAGGCAGCAAAAATCAAAATCAAGCAGAGTGATGCTATCAGGACCTACAGCATGAATACCACTACTTACCTGATTATTTTCATCCAGTGTGGTTTGCATGTTCTGCAAAGTCTTCAAAAAGTTGCTGGCTAACTCTTCAGTTTTGAAGCGCGCAGTAAACATTTCTGGCACTAAAACACCATCGGAAAAATCTTGGGCGTGCCATACGACGGCCTTAGGGTCGGTGGAGTTTTTCTTGAAGGGCATGTTCTTCAGGACTTGATGATTCAGACATACTTTGTGAACCTATGATAATCAAACCAACTATATCATATTGTTTTTTGTACTTAGCATTTATCTTTAATGCCACTCGAACTTAAAAGGAATAGGAGAGGATTGAATAGGACCTATTCGGTCCTAGAAGCGCAAGTGTCATTTATTAAATGATCCTAACAAAGCTGAAAAAAAACACTTAAATGAGTTTTTTTAGACACTTGAGAACAAGACTGAAGAGGTCCTGTCCTATCCTAGTCAATCTTCCCCTATTGATTAAAGATTCAAGTGGCAGTAAAGGTAAATATTTAATACAAAAAGACACTTTTTATGGTGTAAATACAAACTTGCCTGCTCTCTCCTCATTACCAATCGCACAGTGTTTTCTTTAAGAATCTTAATATTGCCTACTCCCCGTTCTTTCCATTCATTTTTCTCGGCGCTTGTGTCTAACCTGAACAATTTGCATCGTCCTTCAAACAAAACGTCTGCATTCTCCTCCCCTAAATCGTTATAGAAATGGTCAGTATTTAAAGCCCGTAATTTTACATCCTAATTTGTAAATCTGGCCAGTAGACAAAAAGAGAAATTTAAAGATAATTAATTACCCGTTTTAACTTCTACCAAATCGGGCAAATTTTCGACGACAGGTTTAAATTCCGCTGTGGGAGTAAATTCTTCTACTTCATCGTCTCCTTTCTGAGGCGTGACAATTTTCGAGCTGTTTTGTGATGAAACAATCAACGGAGAAAACTTGGCTGGTTCCAGTGTTATATTTTCAAAGAGATTTTTAGTAGGAGTTACTGAAAAAAACAAGCACAATTTATGTGAGACTAGACTATTTTTTCTACAAACCTGTAGTTTTAGCACCAAAGGTAAATCCAGCGAATGGACTAGGCTGAACTGCTTCCTTAACGGTTTCCTCTACTTTAGGTACAGGTTTAGCGTCCTCTTTAGGTTTAAAAGTGGGAGTACTGATAAATTTAAAACCTCCTAAACTGGTAGGTGTCGACTGGCTGGGTGCAGTTATGGAAAGAGATGATTCCTGTTTAGGTGTACCTAGAAATAATTATGTTTATTAGGCACATTAATGACTTTTGGTAATTTTCGATAAATACAAAATATAGAGCAAACACTGTACCTGTAGGAGGGACTTTCGTCTCAGGTACTTTCGCTGCAAGTGGCTTCTCGTTTATCTTAGTTTTAGCCAAGTTGAAAGCGTCGGCAAATTTTTTAGCCTCCTCGGCTGTTTTGAACCTAAAACGTTTCAAATTACAAGATGATCGAGCAATTAAGAATACCATCAAAATATTTTTAAAATGATAGGTTATGTTTATTAAGGCTTTCTATATTTGTGAAGAGGATGTTTCAAGTACCAAGTAAAAATACGTATGATAGGATCAGCTATGGAAAAATAAAGAATGAGTGCTAAGAAGGACATGACAATAGAATCACTGGAAATTAAATTGAAACGGAATAATAAAGAAATGCAAGAAGAAATTGAGCAGCTTAGTAAGGCAAACAGAGATAAGGACAATTATATAAGTCGACTGAAGAGACATACACAAGACTTTGAAGACTCTGTATTTGCAACAGAAAAGGGTTCAGTGACCTGAAGGAGGAAAATTCCGCAATTATTGATGAATCAAGACTCTCTCTATGGAAGTGCAGAAACAGCAGAACAGAACGGAAGCATTAAGCAAAGAACTTGGAGATCTAAATGCTTTGGTACAATGATATGGTCACTATACTCTATTTCGAAATGATGCGAAGTAATAAATCATTTTCTGATGGCTGATACATAGGCGTACATAATTACGTACATATTTTAAACGTTTACCTGTCCTAATACTCGGACTTTCCCAGCATTATATTTATCACACTTAGGTTTTTTTATTACTATTGTAAACATTCAAATTTGACGATTTTTTGTATGCATACCCTAAAGTTTAAGTAATTGTAATTTTTCAGTTATATTTGTTCTTCCGAAGAAGACACAGTGTGTTTGTTTCATTTCATAGTTTCAATTAAAATGGCTAATTCAGTTTTCTGTCCAGTGAAACGAGCGAGCAAATGTCCATTTTCTGTTAACGAAAAGAATATTATTCTTAATGTATATGACGCCCTCAAACATCAAAATCCTCTGTATAGCGCTGATACTGTGGTGGAAATGAGTTCGCAAATGACGGGTGTTTCAAAAACGTCGATATATAAATTAAGGTGTGAACGAAAAAGTGGAGCTGTAAAACCACCTATACCATCTTCAGGAAGAAAGACGGTGCCTATCGATGAAGACTACAAACTTATAATTAGAAGAACAGTACATTCCTTTTATTTTAATAAGGAAATACCAACCATCGACAAAATTTTAGGAGCCTTGAAGCAAGACCAAAATACGATAAGCAGGAAGAAATTGTGGACAACTTTAAAACAAATGAATTTCAGCTGGGAAAACAAAGCAGAAAATCGCTCCTAATCGAAAAAGATGAAATTATTTGCTGGAGGAGACATTACTTAAGACAGATAAAGCAGTTTTGAAGTGAGAATAGAACGATTTATTATCTGGACGAAACATGGCTTAATGAAGGATATACGGTTGGGAAGATTTGGCAAGACAAAAATATTTCCAGTTTTCGTCAAGCATTCTTAGAAGGCTGGTCCACCGGACTAAAACCACCATCTGGGAAAGGAAAGCGACTGATTATTACACACCTTGGAAGTGTTGATGGTTTTGTTGAGGGCGGTTTGTTAATGTTTGAGTCAAATCATTCTGGCGATTACCATGAAGACATGAATGGCGATGTGTTCGAAGAATATTTTGAATACATGTTAGATCTCATTCCGCCTAATTCTGTGATAGTGATGGACAATGCGAGTTATCATTCCAGAAAAGTTGACAGAATACCAACTAATTCATGGAGAAAAGCGGATATTATTCAGTGGTTTAGACAGAATAACATACCATTTGATAAAAGTATGGTGAAAAAGGAACTGTTGTCCATAGTGTCCGCAAATAAAGTTCGTTTCACCGAGTATGTAGTTGACAAAATTGCACAGAAACGAAATATTACTATTCTTCGTCTGCCTCCGTATCATTGCGAATTAAATCCCACTGAACTTGTTTGGGCCCAAGTAAAAAGTTATGTAGCAAGGAGAAACACGACGTTTAAAATGAAAGATGTTAAAATTATCTTTGAGGAATCTTTAAAAAATGTCGATTCTGAAAAATGGCGTAAGTGTATTGAGCATGTTATAAAAGAAGAAGAAAAAATGTGGAAACTAGACCATTTAATTGACCTAATTGTAGAGCCTTTAATTATATCCTTGGAACATGACGAAGATTCGACGGATTTTTCTGACGACGAAAATGATATACCATAGTTCTCTACATAACTGTTTACACAAAATCGCAATTCTTATACCTTATTATATAAATATTATATGTGATAAAATGTTACAGTAATACTAACTGTTTTTGAATATACATAAATAAGTGAATAAATAAAAGTACTTAGGTAAAACAGGTATTTTAAATTAAATACCCAAACGTACGCTACTGCAGGTAGAAAATGGCCCCTTTGCTAATAAAACCTATTGTTTGCAGCGGGATTGCCATACAAAACAGGGTGGAATGGTTAAAATATAATACAGCAGGCTATAACAGCTGTGGCTAAATATTTAGAAATCACAAAAATTTATTTGACCACTCTGTTAGCGTTTTGCATTTATAAGTAGGTTTTATTACTCCGCACCATTTCGCAATAGAGTATAGTGAAACTGCCTTTAAAGGCGCAACACGAGATTTGGCGCAAAGAATTTTACTAGCCGTCTTGCCATTGTTGTTTTTCGAGCAAACGTATATACATGCACCATAGGCAGATACAGAAGCGTCAGAAAAACCATGGATTTGAATTTGGTGGAGTTTTTAAGAATAACTTGTGGAGAAATTTTTATGGTGCTTGCAGAACAAAGTTGCATACTAAAATCTGTCAATTTCTGGCAGACTTCCTTTGGTACGGGTTCATCCCAAGATATTTTCAATAGCCATAATTTTTGAAGGATACATTTGGCTTGGATTATCATAGGACTCAAGAATCCCTGAGGATGAAATATTTGGGAAATATCCGACAACATGGATCGTTTAGTAATTATACTAGGATTAGGGTTTATGTTTGAGTTATAAACTAATTCATCAGACTGTGATTTCCATAATATGCCCAGTGTTTTAGAACTTTGGGCATCGTTAATGGAAAACTCAATAGAATTTTTCCCATCTAAATTAGTAAGTAAAAATGGATCATTTGCGGCAAATTTTCGCAAGTCAAAGCCATACTCTTTAAATATCTTGATAAGGTTATTTCGAATATTCAAAAGGCTTTCTAATGAATGGCTTCCCGAAATCAGTCAGGGGTTTCTTCAATTTTCCAAAACCTTTCGAGGCTGTATATAAATCATGATTGTTTGTATTTAAGCAACAATTTGTTTGAAGAGGTTTAGAACAAGGTAGGGGACCAGAAATTAACCAACCTAATTTACTGGCTTGTAAGGTAGGTTTATTCCTTCCTAAGTTTATCTGCTCAGATTTTAATAAATCATAAAAGAGACTAGCACCTATTAATATGTCTATTTCTGAAGGCTCGAAAAATGTGGGATCAGCAAGATGAATATCGTTAGGTATGACAATTTCAGAGGTACTTAAAGGTTGATGTGGCAATATTTCAGTTATTTTGTCAATTACTAAAGCTGACAACTGGAAATCATGCATATTATTGTTAGAAGTTATCGAAAGATTAAGACGCTTATTGATATAAGTTGTTCCTTGATTAATTCCGCAGACTGGAATATTTATTTTATCAAAGGTGAGATTTAATTTTTCAAATAAAGTTTTAGATATGAAGTTGGACTGTGATCCACTGTCCAATAAAGCCTTGCACATGATAGGGTTTTGGTGTTTGTCGTATACCTTGACTAAGGCTGTAGATAACAAAATATAAATATTAGAGGTTAGATTGGCACACAAAAAGGTATAATTAGGCTTAGATGCTGCATCATTTGAAATATTATTAGATGTTCTAAATGATTGGTTAATAAATTGATTTGATGACGATTGAGGTATACTATGTGATCTTGGCGCGGGCACCGGAGTACTGATCTGGCTGTCAATAGCGTATTCATTGGATTGAGTATGTAGGTTGGTTTGTTTGCCGAGGAATGGCACCATGGGTTGCATTAGTATTACTAACTATAGGTTTAGGATCATTATTCGTCAAAGTCTGTAGATTATACGTTATAGGATTTTTAACTTGAATATCATTTGTGTTAGATTGTTGATGCAACAAAGAATGATGATTGTGATGACAAGTTTTACAAGTATATTTAGACCTGCACTTTAAATTTATATGGCCAGGGCGCAAACAATTTGTACATAGGTTTAACCGTTTTGCTTCGTTGTATCGAGATTGTGTGGGTCAATCAATAAAATGTTTGCACATATAGACAAAATGTTTTTCTTTGCAAAATGGACAAGGGCTTTTATTATTGTTAACAAATGTAGCATGAGAATATGTTTTTTGAGCAAGCGAGTGTCTATTAACATAATCGGATCTGCTACTATAGGTTTTGAAATCAATTGATTCAAGCAACTGACAACGCTCTGTTAAAAAATCGACAAAATTTTGTATGGAGGGACTTTGATAATTTTTCGAGAATATTTCCCATTCTTTATGTGTTAATTGATTAAACTTAGATGAAAGTAAATAAATTAGTAAAGTATTCCAATTAGAAACCTTTTCTCATAAATTCTCCAGTGAACGAAAATGCTTTTGAAAATTGTCTAAAAATTTACGTAAATTTTGGTGAGTTTCTTCTTTTATTATTGGCAAATTAAATATTGCTTTAATGTGCGAATGAATTATGGCCTTTTTATTTTGATATCGTTCAATTAAAAGATTCCAGGCAATAAGATAATTATCATCGGTGGCGGGTAAAGAACTAATTATTTGAGCGGCATCTCCCTTAAGAGCAGATTGAAGGTAGTAAAATTTTTGAAGATTAGACAATGATTGATTTTTATCAATTAGAGATTTAAACGTATCATAAAACTGTGTCCATGCGTCATAAGTACCTGAAATTTCGGGAATTGAAATAGGAGGGAGTTTTGTAGGAAAAATATTTGCAACACTCTGTTCAGTGGTAACGTTTTGAATATCAGAGGATTGAGCATTTAATTTTATACGTGGTTTAGAGGCTTGTAATGCCAATCGGGCCATTGAGATAACATGAAAATATTTTTGTTCAAAATCAGCGCGATCTTCCTCTTCATTGTCGGCTTCAGGTAGTTTATGTATCAAGCAAATGTCTTCAATTGCGGTTTGTGTACGATCAAATTCATTCAATGTTGATTCAAAGGCATTTAAACGAGTTTTGTGTATAGGCTCGAAGCTCATTCGCTCGTCAAATTATAATATAGGTTTGGTTTAATATTTCTGCTGATGGTTTGTTATAGGTTCAACTGGAATGGACTGACCTTGACATTGACTATCTTCTGGTTTACCATACACGAATCGGGCTTGTACCATGTATCCAGCGTCGAAGGACCATTATGAAGGGCTAAGGTAGGCCCACTTTCTCACAATCGGCACAGAGGAATGTATTTACTATTTACTTGCCGATATTGTGACTTTCTTGAGGTTATAGTGCAAAAAATTAAATCACAGCAGCATATGTCGCATACGTCAGCGGTATATTTATCATTAACTATTAAATTATACAAATAACTTCTCTCAGAGGACTGTGCAAAATATTAACTTAAATACATCAGAATAAATCGCCCGATAATTCTAAAAAAGCGACCGAAAGATGTCAAAAATAATAATTATTGTTCGTTCCGCCGTTACCCAGGAAACAATTGCAGCGTCCTGGATACTCAGAACAGTCAGAACTGTAGCCTGCTAAATTAACTTAAAATAGACTTTATGGCGGCATTTCTTTTCAGGGGAAGTATTATGATTATGTTTATACAGTTTGTTTTTCACCGAACATCGCTCTTTGCAGATGATGCCTCTGCTATTGTCAGTAGAATTGATTTTGAGCAACTGCACTTGATGGCTAATAAGTGTGTAAATGAAATTTCCGAATGGTGAAAAATGAATGGGCTGTTTCTTGACACTAAAAAAAAACTGCATTTATGCAATTCTGTCCTATCAGAACAAACTCAGACAGAAGCCTATTACTGAGAGAAGAGAAAACAAAAACTAGTTTGCTAAGTGTGGATAGTATTAGTTTTCTTGGATTTTCCATTGATTGTCATCTTTCTTGGAACAATCATGTCGAACTAGTGTGCTGTAAACTGGCATCAAAAACGATGCAATCCTTCAGTTGTGTAAATTCTCTCCTATTTTATGGGTTTCTTATATGGGGTAATTCCAGTAATATTAGCAAAGTGATTATCGCCCAAAAAAGTATAATAAGAAGCATGTACAGACTCTCCCAGACAACTTCCTGCAAACCTGTCCTTATCCAAGAAAAGATATTGACAATCTGCAGCATGCATACTCTGGTTTGCGCTTCTTATATTTACAAAAACCTTACCTCATTCAAAAGGTCAATAAAGTAAAACAAAAGCGTCAATGTACTAAAAAAACTGTCATAATTCAAACTTTGGTTATTACCTGGCACAGAATTTCTCCAAAACGATCTGCTCGTCCGCATAATCGTGTGCTGCCCAAACATAAGCACGATCATTGTTTGCCATGAGGGTCAACGCTGTGTCCTTTGTCAAAAAGTGATTGGCGCAGATCTTGTGCACTTGCTCGCGTCTCATGATGACTCTCACTTTACCAGTTTCCGGATTAAAAAGTATCTTTATATTTCCCAGACCTAAAATAAAAATAAACCTCAAATAGTTCCAGGGCCTAAACAATCGAACAAGTAAAATTTACACAAAAGTTTGTCATGAATTCAGACGTTTCCATAGCATAGTACAGGATCTGTTACTAAAGGTAATGTTTCATTTCAATAATCCTTGCTAAAACTTTTACCTCTCTCTTTCCATTCCCTAGTGCCATTGACAAGGGCAAATCTAAATAATTTGGCTCTCTGACAGAACAGCTCAGTTTCTTTCTCCTCTCCTGAAAGAGAATGTCTCTTTATAACAAAATTTGAATAGAAAATATAGACAATATTATACGGACAAAAATAAATTAATGAGACAAAAAGGTGGTGCCTAGTGGAGTTAATTTGAAAATAAACAGTGTTATATGTTAATAGTTATGTCCACGCGTTTGTTTATGCAGCACTCCACTTTCAACACAGTAAGATATTTATTGTTATCAAAAATTATCGGGAAAATAGCTAACGATAGTGTGCACCAATGAAAAAAACACATTGAAGAACTGTACCTGTAGTCACTGGAACTTCATCTGGAAGAGGTATGATGGGTTGGAAATCAGGCCTTGGATCATATTCGTCGACTGACGTTGTGGAAACGTTGCTTCTGTTCAGGCTACTGTTGGTTTTATCTGGCGAAGAGAAAGTCCTGTCCAATGCTTTCTCAATCTCTATGCCTACATTAAAATTATGATAATTACGAATATATCACGAGTAAGATTAATTGTTAATTTATGACACGTTTAATGAAGTCTTTGTAGCTAGGGTTTGGGTCAGCTTTAGTTAGATAAGAACTCCTGATTTCTATATAAGCAATTATATTAGATAAAATACGTTCTATGCGATAGTATTAGTCAAAGTCAAAAAATAGCTTTATTGTTGTAACTGACAAAGCCATACTCAATATCTAAAAGATCGATAGTTACAATAAAACGTATTCCTAATAACTAAAAACACACCAATTCCTCTTCTTTATTTTTACAAACGGAAAGGCTATGTTAAATGTGCCCTGAATGACGGAATGGAATTCTTCCCGCGGATTCTCTGTGGCTAAAACACTATTCCAGTCTGCCTGACCGCAAACAATGCAAATCTTCTAAAGTTCTTTTTGATGAAAAGTCTACCATGTCTTGTGTTACCCGCTCCATTACCAGAGCCAATCGATAAGGAACATGATACAACTTCATGATCAAACAACCCGGCATTAACAGTTGTACAATTAACTTCATCCTTACTGAAATTAGTGCACACGTAGTCTAAAATAGACGATGAAAGCGCTGAAAACCGAGTTGGCCGATCGGCATGCATTGTCAGGTTAAACGAGCGCAGCATACTACTTAGTAACTGATTATTCCTGTTACATTTGTCCAGGAAGTTTATATTTAGGTCTCCAGTCAACCCTAGCGAGGCTTTAACAGAAATGTCATTCAATAATATCTCAAGTTTCTGAAGAAATGACTCTATACTACATGAAGGTGACCTGTAAGTTCCAAGAATATAAATATTAAGTTTACTACAGAAAACGACAGAAATTTCAAACACTTTTTCCTCCAAGAGGTGGTCAAACCTATCAACGGACACAAACCCAAAATTACATAAACAAGCTTTTCGCACCATAATCAAAGTACCTCCATGAATGTGTTGCTCACGTATCTAGATACAAGTATATAATTAAAAATATTAACATGTTCAGTACGCTTTACAGTGCTCAACCAGAACAACAGCACAAGGAAACTTTAAAGATTCCAAAAACAACAACAGTTCATCGCCCTTAGATCTAAAAGACTGGATATTCAGCAGCAATATGGTAAGACCATCACAGACTGAACTTGATCCAAAAAAGATGAATCAGACTCTGTGATGCCTGACCGTGAACCCCCTTGATAAAACTGAATTCAACACATCAGTGCTGCTAGATATATGTTATGGCTGATGAAAGTGTTTCCAAAATTGTGGACAAAAACTTGCAATTATTGCAAAAAAAAAGTACAGGAAGCTGTAGTTTGTATAAAGTGTGTTGCTGCTTATCACCCTAGTTGTGGATTGAGAGTGAAAATTCCAAATAAATCGGGAAATTTTCAATGTTGTGATAGCGGTGACCAAAGTCAGGTTATCACGCAGAAAACCTCTACTATCTACTTTACTTTTTAACATCTATATTAATGATCTTTTCTCAAAACTGGAGGATGACGAGATTTTTTGCTATGCAGATGACTCAGCAATTATTATTAAAGGGGAAGACTGGCAAATTGTTAAACGTAAGGCTGAAGTAGCAATAAAAAATAAAATAAAGAATTGGATGGATCATAGTTTATTGTCACTAAATGTAGAAAAAAAAACTTTCTAGCTTTCTCCTTCTCTTTTAGATCTCCACCGGATTTTCAATCAATCAAACTACAGAACAATGATTGTAAAATGGAGGCAAGCTCTAATTGTCTAGAGCAAATAGAAAGGTAAACATGTTTGAAGTACTTAGGAGTTTACATAGATGAAAACTTTTCATGGAAGGAACATGTTAAGTATGTGACTGACAAAATACGAAAACTAATCTTTAAGTTTTATGAATTGAGAAAGTTTATGACCCTGGCGTCCTTAAGAATGGTGTATTTTGCTTTGGCGGAGTCGGTTTTAAGTTACGGAATTATTGTTTGGGGCAGTGCAGGGTCAACAGTGCTTAGTAAGTTGCAGATTGCACAAAAATGGATAATAAAGGTCATGCTCTTTAAGAATAAAATATATCTATCAGCTTTGGTGTACCAAGAAAGTCAATTATTTGACCCCATGCAACTATATGTTAAAGCTATAATAAGATACATGTTGAAATCAAAGAACTATAGGGAGAACATAATGCATGGTTTGAACAAAAGGGGTGCTGCTCGGAGGAATGTGTTACTGCAAGACCCCAAGAATTGCATCTGCCAAAGCCATGTATATTGTTTAGGACCTAAAGTATATAATGCTCTGCCAATATATATTAGGGAACAAGCTTATGGTAAATGCAAAAAAGAAATTGAGAAATGGATAAAGGATAGTAATTTTTCAATTAACAATGTGTATAAAGCGTAAGGATTAGGTAATATTTAACTATAGAAAACAGCGGTAATAAGAATTAAGGAATTTTGGAGGCACTATTTTTTTTACAATTTTTGGGGGTGATTAAGCACATGAGCAACTCTATTAGAGATTAGTTAATACTGTTAACCTGTAGAATTATTAGGATTGTATAATTTTGTTTTTTGTTAATTATATTATAGTTTTTTGATGGTATTAAAATTTTGTGGTTTTTGATAATTACATACCTCTGTAGAATTTTCAATTTGGGTATGGTACACACACAGCTTTTTAAATGCTATAGTGTACTGAATTTTAGCACTTTAGGGATTAGGGAAAATATGAAAAGAAAAAAAAATTGTGTTATTATTATTATTTATTATATTATTATTATTTAGGATTAAGGACACAATGTATTATTTATTTTCATGTATTATTTTCTGCTAATAAAAAAATAAATAAATAAATAAATTTACAACAAGTCGCTTTGTCACTTAAGAGATAGTTTCTAAGAAAAATACATTTTGCTTGTTTATTAGTGCATTCTTCAAAGAAAAATTAAAATTGAAAATTTTGTTTTCTACGAATGCATTAACTTTACCAAAAGGAACCGATATCAGAACAATATTTGTATTCATGCAGCTACTTGACTCCATTAAAAATATCCATTACAGATGGGATTTTTCCATTTTTAAAATCGTTTAATCCGCCTATAACTAATACTAAATCATTAAAGGTCAAATCTTTCGACAAATTTGAGATACCCTACAGTATATGAGAAAAGGAAGCTCCTGGCTTAATAATAGTCTGGATTTGGGCCCGCTCCAAGACTCGTGCTAACAGTTTATCAATATTACGACCTTGTTGGTTGCAGAGAATAAGCAGTGTTCTGATTTTAGAAGTACATATTTTTTTACCACCGTTCTGGCTCATGCTTGTGATAACGCCAGTAGCACGCCGTGAGCTCATTTGTGAGGCTGGCGCCAAATTAAACAGTTCCCTGCTGTACCAGTCATTCTCCGATTCCAACGTCCGAATTGAGTCCAACATTTCCTGCTTAATCGTGTTAAACTCCAATTGTTGGTTTTCAAACAAGTTCCTATGGCATTCATACTTGTTCATTTTTTATTCAAGTTCCGTTCTTGTCTCTGACAAAGTTGTCATTTGCTTATTTAGGCTCGAAATCAGATTACGTTGCTCAGAAATTTTAGCTTCTAACCTTTCCTCAGATTCAAGTGCATCATCTTTGAAGCATTGCGACTTGCTTCGCTCTCTTTTATAGAATGACTCCTTGGCCTTAAGATCGTTTTGTAGTTTTGTTATTTCATTTTTCAGAGACAGTTCGGTAAGATGTTTGTTAGTTTCTAGTTCTTCAAAAACCATGTCTATCCGAGTTATTTGGTCTCTTAATTCAGTAACGGTATTTTCCAGCTTACCGTCACAATAACATTTATTGGATGATGTTGATGGTTGTTGGCAACCATGTCTGAGTCAGAAGATGAAAAAATTACCGAAGTTTTAAAGTGCAAATACTGCAAAAAATCAATTCAAAAATCTATTGCTTCCCATGTAGTATGTGAGGCTCATTACCATACGTCTTGTGCATTGCATATTCCAGGTCTAGTGGTAGTAGGCAAGAAAAATCAAGTGAAATGCTGTCTCATCAAGGAAAGTGAGGTTAGTGACCCTCAACAATTATCTGTTATTCAAGCTAATGAAGCTATTTTATTAGAACTGCAGCAATGTAAGGCTGCAATATTGAGTGATTTACAAGAAAAACAACGACTTTTTTGTGAAAGAATTGACATCTTTCAGAAAAAAATAGAGTTAAACTCCCAAAAGTCTCAGGAATTTTTATTAAATTTGGCAAGCCAGCAAAGTCCAGTCCCACAAATTATCATTGAGGAATCAGCTGATTCTGCCTCTTCTTCTTCTTTAATATCCCAGTGTCAATCAACTAGGCAAACGCCGAAAGAATTCTTCTTCTGCTTCTTCTGTGTCCTCACGAACTGATCCCAGCAACCAAAATAAAAAAGAAGAAGCGAGTATTGTCAACCAGCTGACAAAGGTCAATTTGAATGAAAATGCAAATAATAAACAAAATACAACTGATTCTTCCAAACCAAAAAATGTTACTTTGAGCCAAATCAGTGCTGCCGTAAACCAAGTCCTGATACATCAGCTCGGGCAACCCAGTCAAGATTCATTTACTACCGTATCATATAAAAGGCGTTCTCAACGGGGCTCAGCCAAAGATGGAAACACGTTTATTGCTGCCGCAGAAAGTAAAATGTGGCTTTGTGTAGGCAGAGTAGCCCAGACAGTCGATTCTGATAAGGTAACACAGTATATTGTAAACAAATTGTCGATTTCCGATATAAATAAACTTACTGTAGAACAGCTGAAAACAATAGTAAGTAACCACGCACTCCTTTAAAGTTGGTATATCTGCAGATTTATATTCAGAAGTCAAAAATGCGAATTTTGGCCGTCTGGAGTCATATTCAGGCGCTTTAACTTTAAGAAGCACAATAATGTAAATCAAAATGGGAATCAAAATGCAAATTTTCATCTTTAAGCCGTCAATCTAGCAAGAATTTAAAATTAACATTCTGGTAATATACCAGAATGTTAATGGTTTGAGAACTAAACTTCAAGAATTTTCCATGTCTGTAAATTGAGATGATTGTGATATAATTTTAGCCACCGAGTCTTCTCTCAATCCGGATATACACGACAATGAGCTTAATATTATTGAGTATCATATATATCGTGCAGATAGAAACATAAATACCAGTGAATCTACTGTTAAGGGTGGTGCTCTAATTGCCGTCAAAAAATACTTACACTCGGCAAAAGTTTAGAATCGTTTTATAACCCTTGAAAGTGTGTTTGTTGACGTGACTGTGAGTAAAGAAAAAATACTATTTGGTTGTGCTTACCTGCCTCCGAACTCGCATGAAGACCAGTACAAGGAATATGTATTGTCAGTTGAAGAGCTATATCAAACTAACAATTTTGATAGATCATATCGCTGTGGTGATTTTAATCTACCAAACGTACAATGGACTAATGACTCTTATGGATGCCGACCAACTGGATGTATTTCAAAAAAGACTAGTCATATCTCAGAACTTTTTGCAATGTTAAATTTTAGTCAAATTAACTGTATTTGTAATTGTGTAGGCAATGTTTTGGACTTGATTTTTACTGACAGTACTGGCTCAAATGTGTATATTGTTGATTCTCCCCTGATTAAATGTGATAGATTTCACCCTGCCTTAATGTTTTATGTAAAATGTGATAATTTAGAATACTCAGATTATGATTATTATTTTAAAGATTTTAATAATACTGATTACAGATTAGTTAATGAGTTTTTGGGCTCTATTGACTGTGAAGAAATTTTAACTAGACAAGATATTGACAATGTTGTCCAGTCATTTTATGATATTTTAAATTATGTGATTGAGTTTTATGTTCCTAATCGTAGATGTAAAAATAGAATTTTTCCAAAGTGGTACTCTCCAGAATTAAAGCAAACTAGTTTTGATAAGAAAAAAGCACATAAAAAATTCAAAATTTCAAATTTAAAAGAAGATTACGAAATATTTGCCCAGTTACGTAATACCTGTAAAAATTTATTGTCATCTTGTCAAAAGACACACCGTGAAAATTTAGAAAATTCCATAAATGGAAAACAAGACTTCTGGAGATATGTAAATAATAAACGTAACAATCATTGTATTCCAAGCCTTATGCACTGTAATGGTACCTCTACAGCAGATCCAAAAAACATTGCAAATTTAAAAAAAAAAAAAATTTTCATCTGTTTACATAGACTCAGATACCACTTTGGAAGACGAGCCTAGCTTCGATAGACACATCAACTTAAGTTTTTGTGATATTAGTGTGTGTGAAGTTCTTAATAATATTGAGAAAATGAATATAAAACTTCCGAATGGCCCAGATAATATTTCATCAATTTTTATATACAATTGTAGATTTGTTTTAGCACAGATATTACAAAGAATCTTTTTGTTATCACTGCAGACTAGTCAATTCGCTACCAAATGGAAGGAATCCTTTGTGAAACGAATTTTTAAGAGTGGTGATCTGGTGATGTTGAAAACTACAGACCTATTTCTCAGATCAATATTTTTGCAAAAATTTTTGAATCTGTTGTAGCATCCAAAATAGTTCCTATCTTACAAAAGACAATAATTGACCAACAACATGGATTTATCAGTGGTAGGTCTGCTGTGACAAATTTAACAGTTTTCTCGGGCTACTTGTTGGAGGCCGTGGAGAGTAAATGTCAAGTTGATGTTGTCTACACGGACGTTTGACAGGGTGAATGTTAACATTTTCTTATAGAAGCTTTCGGCTTTGGGTGTTGGTGGCAGATTGCTTTGTTGGTTAAAGAGTTTTCTTACTGACAGAAGACAGTTTGTAAAAATAAATAATGCTCTTTCCGATGTAATTAACGTACCAGGTGTACCGCAGGGTGGTCATTTGTCATCAATTCTTTTTGATTCTTTTTTAAATGATATACTTGAATGCTTTGAACATTGTGAACTCATATCTTACTGTGATGATGTTAAAATATATAAAATAAATAAGAACTTTAATGATTGCTTATTGGTTCAGCAAGATTTAGACAAATTTTATGAATATATAACTAAGAACTGCTTAACTCTAAATATTGATAAATGCAAGATTATGAGATTTCATAGAATTTTAAAACCACATATATTTCCTTATTCAATTAACGGTGTTTGCTTGAAATCTGTTGAGAAAATAAAAGATCTGGGAATTATACTGGATCCCAATCTTAATTATGGGGATCATATAGAATATATAAAAAATTGAGGTTTAAAAATGTTAGGATTTGTAAAGCGTAGTCTTTCGGATTTTACAAACGTATATACCTTTAAGTCATTATATTGTTCACTAATAAGATCAATTCTCTATCAAATCTATACAAGATGGCCGCGACGCGTAAACGTATTGAATCGAGCGACGGCGGTTTTACGTGTAAATCTTGTAGTAGACCGACAAGGGGTGTCTTAAAGTGTACATTATGTGAATCATTTTATCATGCTGCATGTGCGGTTCGCATAAAAAACATAAAAGTCATTGGGTACAACCTGATTTTATGTCATGATTGCGCCGACGATGGTTCGCCTTTATGTGGGAATGTTACAATGCAGGATGATTGCAGCCAAGCAAGAACTGACCAGAAGCAGCTACTAAAGACCAATCAGACGCTTAACTTGGTTATTTTGAAACTGATGGATAGCCAGGAGAGTTTAATTAATAGGATTGACGAATTAAGCAGTAAATTTGACCAATTAACCTCTAAAATTCCGATTGGCGGGGTAAGGGGAGCAATGTCCACCATTTCACCAAAAAAGGTAAAGAAACATGGGTCTAAAAATCTGACAAGCGCCGATAACGCGACAGTGTTGCCAGACGTTGAACTGGTTGATAATCCGATCGATAATCAGTTTGATGTACCACCGGGGTCGTCGGGAGTAACACGGACGTCAAATGAACGGGCGGAAGTTGCTAGTGTCGCTACAGAGCGTAGCACAGCCCAAGTTGGCCAAACTGAGAAGAAGAATGACATCGATGACGAGAAATTTGTGACGGTAACCTATAAACGTGATCGCCGCCGGAACAACAATCATAACAATAACAAACGGAATATTATCTTAGGAAATGGGACTTTTTTAGATAAGGATAACTTTGCGGCACCTCAAAGATCTAAAATATTACCATCGAAAGCTGATATTTATGTGGGTAGGATTAAAAGAGGTGTAACATCTGATTTTATTGAAAGCCATGTTAAAAAAATTTGCCCCGAGATTAATGATATTGAGGTTGAGTTTCTTCCATTTGGAGGTTTCACACAATCTTTTAGGTTGACTGTTAACTTCAATGTTAGGAGTAAAGTTATGTCTCCTGATATCTGGCCTACTGGAGTTGTAGTGAGGAGGTTTTTCGAGAGTAAAGTTGAAACTCGAAATTTTCCAGAGCCTCTCACGTCAGCACGGGGGGGCTAGATATTAATTTGATGGTTTATTACCAAAATACGGGTGGTCTAAGGACCAAAATCTTGCAGTTGCAACAAGCAGTAAATACAAGCTTGTATAATATTATATTGCTTTCGGAGACATGGCTGAATAAGTCATTTTTGGATTGCGAACTTGGTTTCAATGATTTTGATATCTTTAGATTGGATAGGTGTGGGATCACTAATAATGATATGAGAGGTGGAGGAGTGCTAATTGCCACTAAGAAATGTCTTAATGCTGACAGAATAGTTATCTCACGCAATTCAAAGGTTGAACATATATATGTATCAATAAGTATTGATTCTAAATTGCTTATAATTAGTTGTCTGTATATACCACCTAATTCTAGTCCTGATTTATATGTTGATCACTGTGATGTTATAGAGCAGATTGGTATATTGTATCCTAATTGTAAGGTGATTGTGTTAGGTGATTTTAATGTGCCTTATTGCTCTTGGGGAAATGATGAATTGGGCTTAACAGTGCAAGCGCCGCCCCATTCCCCTGGTGTTACGTTGGCACAGTGTTATAGCTATTTTAATATGTTTCAGTGTAATGGTGTTGTCAATAGTCGAAATGTTGCTCTTGATCTTTTATTTACCATCCTCAGAGATATTGTCACATGTAGGGCACCTGATCTTTTGCTGCCTAATAGTATTCATCATGAAGCCATATCCTTTGACATACATTTGAACAATCCCATTGAGAATCCTGTCTATGAGGAGTTTTATTATGATTTATAAACTGTGATTTTGTCTTACTGGTGTTAAATGGGCTAAACTTCTGGAGAAGGCTGGTATGAATGATGCAGTATCGGTTTTTTATGGCATCCTTTATGATATCATTGATGCATATGTGCCAATAAAAAGGTACAGGGTTTCTACATTTCCAAGGTGGTTTAATGCCGAGCTGCGTAGTCTTGTTATCCAGAAGAAGGCTCTACATGCGGAATATCGCAGAACTGGTGACCTAAACCTGTATCAGGAATTTTGTGATGTGAGAAGCCATTGTAGGGAGGTACGCAGTCTCTGCTATCAGAATTATATCAACAACATCGAAAATAATATATCTACCGACCCTAGCAAATTCTGGTCATTTGTAAAGGATAGAAAGAATGATCATGGTGTTCCCTTGCATGTTCAATATAATGGTTTGAGCAGTGGTAGTGCATCGGAGATGGTGAGTCTGTTTTCTACAGTTTACTCCCGGGATGATGTGGATGTAATCCCTGAGAATAACCTCTCGGAGAGGGTTTCTATATCTGCCTATGGTTTTTTCCCTCCCTGAGGTGTTTGATGTTATTGGTTCCCTACCCTATCGCCTTTCCTGTGGCCCTGATGGTATCCCTGCATTTTTCCTCAGAAAGTGCCAATTCACATTGGCTGTCCCGCTTCACATCCTGTTCAGTAAGTCGTTGAAACTGGGTGAATTTCCGCCGTTTTGGAAAAACTGTTTCTTGAAACCAATTTTCAAGTCAGGGGACAGGACTCAAGTGTCAAATTATAGAGTAGTTTGCACGCAATCGGACATATCCAAGATGTTGGACTTGCTGGTAAGTAGGAAACTATATTGGGACTTTGAAAGTGCGATCAATGAACAGCAACATGGATTTTTTGGTGGAAGATCTACATCAACAAATCTGGTCCTCTATGAGAGATTTATTGGTGATGGCATGGAAAATGGGATGCAGGTGGACTCTTTATATTTGGACTCTTCTAAAGCCTTCGATCGGGTAAATCATTCATTGCTTCTTGATAAATTGGGAAAATTGGGTGTGGGGGAACCTGTCTTGCGTTGGTTGGCAGACTTTATCGGTGGCAGGGTGCAGTCTGTGAAGCAGTCCGGAAGGGTTTCCGGTGAGATTGAGGTCCCTTCTGGGGTACCTCAAGGTTCGCATTGTGGTCCGATCCTTTTTTCAATCTTCTTGTTGGACCTAGTACCCTGCATAAAAAAATGTAAATTCCTAATGTTCGCGGATGATATAAAGCTGTTTGCATCGGTTGCATCTGCTAGGGATGCAGAATGTATTCAGGATGATTTGAACAGTATTTCTTACTGGTGTAACCTTAATGGGATGGGGATCAATATATCAAAGTGTTGCAAAATTTCTTTCACACGATCAATAGCACCTATTGTCTTTGATTACAGGCTGAATGATGTAAGCCTTCCATCGTGTACCGAAGTAAAGGACCTTGGAGTGACATTTGATACAAAATTAACATTTAGTTCTCATATTCACAATATTGTGTCACGGGCTTACAAGATGCTGGGGTTTGTTCAGCGCCTGTCGGTTGATTTGTCAATCACAACATTTACTAAGCTTTACTCATGTTTTGTCCGCTCAGTCCTGGAGTACTGTTCTGTGGTGTGGTCTCCCTGTTACGATGTTTGGAAAGAGGAAATTGAAAGGGTACAGAAAAAGTTTCTTAGAGTGGTGGCTTTTCGGTGTGGATATGCTAGGGAGGAAGATGAGTAACAAGATATTCTTCAGGCTCTAAATCTGTCAAGTCTCTATTCACGTCGATTAAGGGCCGATGTTTGCTTCTTACATAAAATCATTGAGGGCAGCATTAAGTCTTCTGAGTTGTTGTCGTTGGTTCCATTTAATTCAACATCAAGAAGGGGTAGACATACTGATGTTTTCTTGGTTCCATTTCATCCCACAAATTATGGTAAGAATGATCCCATAACTCGCATGCTGAGGACTGCTAATGGCATTCTCCACGATCATCCTGAGGTTGATATTTTTGGTACCACTAGAGCATCATTTAAAACTAAATTAAATAAAATTATATGTGATCTTAATGATTAGTGTTCGTTCTATATGAGGTGATATGGCTTTGTTAACTAATATGGTGATATATTTGTAAATTGTGATTTTTGTAAGCTTTGGTATTTTATTGTATGATGATAATGATTATTATGTTTTTTATAGTGTAACTTTGTTGTTTGTATAGAAAAATGGCTTGTACCGTAGATAAATAAATAAAATAAAAATAAAATAAATTCTGGAATATCCTTCATGTGTGTGGTCACCTTTTTATGGTACTTATATAGAAAACTGGAAAAAGTTTCTTAGATTAATTGCCTTTAAATGAAACATTCCAACAGAATCCATTAATTATATTGAACTGCAAACATTATTGAATCTACCAAATTTAAGTGATCGAAGAAATTATCTGGATTTAGTCTTCTTATATAAAATTCTTAACAATAACATGAATTCACCAGAATTGTTACAAAGGATTTCCCTAGCTGTTCCACAGGTTAATCTAAGAAATCATGATTTATTTCACATTGAGTATCATAGAACGAACTATTGTCAAAACACCCCCACGCAAAGAATGTGTAGGTTGGCTAATTCATTGGATAATGACTTTGATTTCTTTAATACCAGTTTAGGGAAATTTAAAGCTATGCTAAAGAGGTCTGTTATGTGATTTTTGGGCTAATTATATTTATGTTATCCATAGAAACTTTATATCTATACATATGTTTATAGAATTAGAATATTTATCTTGTAAATGAATCTTTTGTAAAAATGGAATATCCGTCAATAATTTTTTATGTTTTTATGTTTATATTTGCCGAATCCTTCTTGAGTGCTGCAGTGCAAATATTGCATGCAAAAATAAGTAATCTCTTGACATGTTGCGTAACACGGCACTCCGAGGTTGACAATCCAGAGCAAGGAACACAGCGTTTTGCTTTGCAGAAGTCACAGTTGATTTTATACTTCAGCTCTTCCAGTATGAGATTTTTACTACAGTTTGAACAGGACATATTGATGAGGCTGTTGGAATATTAACAAAAATTAATTCCAATCTTCTTAGTTTTAGGTCATCGCCTTCTCAGTATGTTTATATTAAATCACGATGGCACTTCATGATGGGCTTATGAATATAAGTGCTGTCTAAACGTTCTTGGCCATGTGTGGTCTGAATGTTTTCTTTAGGCATCTTTTTAAGATATAATTTCTAGAGCAGTCAGTTAGTAAATCCCATTGAAACCTTCCGCGTGCATTTTTATAAAATGCAGTTTTCTTGCAAGCCAATTTCATTGTGTTTTATTTCACCCATAATGTTCTGACCCCGTACACAGTACTCGACGAAAGTTCATATATGCAGATGTTGGAGAATCGCAAAAAAGTATTGTTGTTATTTGAAATAAAATAATGGTCAACCTTTTTTGTCGCTATTTATTTTGAAGTCAATTAACTTAAATTCTTCAAAAGACAAAGAGAGGTTTTTGCTACACAATCACATTAAAATATTGACCAGAATTTTCCACACACTTTGACATACGACACAATAATTGATTATTTTTTACACCACTTAATACGACCATTTTATCACGACGAAAAAACATCTTATGATGGATTTATTAGATAGAATAAAACGCCAACAACTTACCTAACGAAACGTTTTTCGAGGGAGTCTGGCTCTTGGCAATTGCCGATATTAAGGGACTCGGCACGTTAGACAGCAGACTTTGAGTGGACACTAGAGGGGGCGGTTGACTCAAAATAGATGGCGCTGTGGACACTGCGCTACTAGTCGGCAACGGTATCTGATAATTGTGAACTTGAGATTGGGCCGGTTGGGTCACGGCGATTGGTTTTTGAATGTTGCCTATACAGAATAAGATTACACCATAAGTACGCATAACTGTTATTCAATAGACTTTTAGATGTTACCTTTAATATGTTGTGGCGGTATGGTCACGGAGAGAATCGGTTGAGCTGTAGTCGTTTTGAAAGTAGGCAATGGATCTGAGGAAGTTATCACTACATTGACAGGTGGCGCCTTCGACGAAGGAACGTTAGTTGGGGCAGCGACAGGACTAGAAATACTCAAACTTTGTCCCAGAAATCCGGATGTTCCCAAGTTGCTGGGCGTACCAGTGGAAAAACCAGCAGTTTTTTTACTGTCCTTGACTTGTAGTAGACCTTGAGGGGCTTGAATCGCTATAAAAAATAAAACATAAGAGAGCACAATAGAGGTAAGTCTAAATTCAGCCGCTTTGAGACCTGTTGTCAAAAAAGAAGTTTCATTCGTTTTGGATAACCTCACCTGGACTTACGCCAAACCCAGTTTGACCGATACTAGCGCTTGAAAAAACTGTCCTGGGACTCTCTTTCGCTTGGCCTTGGATATTTTGGCTCTGCGACGCGGCCAAATGGCTCAAATTTGCATTGCCAGGTGGATATACTGGCTGAGTTAAACCTAGAAACCAATAAACATTTAATATATTTAAAAAGTTATATCAAAAGCGATATCTACCTGGAATGTTGGGCAGTTGTGCCAATTGCTGTTGGTCAACAGCCGCGGGCGGTAAAAATGGCAAGGCTCCAGGTTGTGCCAAACCCAAAGCTCCATACGGGTATGGTAGGCCAGGATACAGACCCGGATACAAGCCTTGGCCCCCATAAGCTGCTAGGTTTGGGACAGGAGCTGAAATCAGTATATGGTTAAACTCGAGATTATATTAACTTTAAGCCATCTTGGTACTCACCTTGAGGAAGTCTATGATAATTTGGATATAAGTTGCCGACCATGGAATTCAAATTTGACTGTGCGTTTCCAAGATTACTACTCAAGTTGTAATCCAAAGATGAGTTATAGTCTGGATCTTAAAGGACAAAAGATAATACAAAATAACAAATCAATCCTTCCAAAATATCTAAACACTAATTTTATAAGTACTTTTAGTTCAATTGTGAAATTTGAGAGAACCACTTATACCAAGGGAGAAGTTTCACGACGTGACTTACCCCTACCTAAATCATACAGATCTTCGACGCTGATTTGACTATTTTTATTCTGATCTTTCTTAATATCGTTCAGTTCCCTTCTCATTTCTTGTACCATATCGGTAACGCTCTGAAGACGGTCGTCTACCGAATGAGTGAGATCGTCCACCATTTTCTTGACATCTTCAAAACCACCTGAAAACCAAAAAAGACCATTGCTTCTCATCTAAAATATAATCAGCAACTTGCACCTTTCACCAGGACACATAAGGTGAGATTTAAGTGATTATGAGGGTGACTTCTAATTCTAATATACTCAAGTGATTTCCATGGTCTGTCTTAATCATCTGCGAATAGCAAGAATTCGGAGGACAGCAGTTAGCCAAGGTCATTGATAAACAAACTAAATAGAAGGGGTCCCAAATGGGCTTGAAGAACAAAATATGTTGTAAGAAAGGGGCTTGATATATGCCCATTGGTTCTGATTTGTTGCTTTCTGCCACAGATATATGAGGTAAACCAAGATAAGAGTGGTTTACTTTATCAAATGCCTTACTAAAATCAATGTAGACTACATGGGTCTCGATTCCTCTTTGAAAAAAGTCGGCAATAAAGTTTGCAAAAAGAAACAGATTTGTGTCCACAAAATTTCCCTAAGTAAAGCCATGGAATGTGCTGGAGAGTTTGTAACAATCATTTGGATATGCTCGTTCCAATGTCAGTGAATTCGAATTTTCTGTATCAGTTGTCGGTTAAATATCCAAAAACAATAAATTAATTTTCTTGCATTCATAAACTTCAATATAGTATAGCACACCATTGGACTTACTTTTAATGAAATTAATTTGCTACGCTACTGGGAGGCCGGCATATAGTAATGGCGCGGCGTCTTGAATTTAATATGAAAAGTGGGCGATGTAGATAGGCAACCAGCAGTACATCAGCGAGTAATTGTCTTTATATAACGTTGTTTTTTTGAGGTTTGGGCATACTAGCTGCTTTGTTTTGTCAGTTACGTGTTTTTGAATGTTTCGTAAAGGAGCTTTGATCGAGATATTGTGCAATTTTCTAATTAGGAAGTGAGTTCATGTTTACATAGTCGGCGGTATTTGAATTGATGTCGTGCCGAATCGGATATTGTGATCTGACTTCGTGTGTTTCGTCGAGAACCAGTTTTTTACGAGTACGAGTGCATAAAACCGATGGGAACGAGATCAGGAGCCTCTTTGGTGAGTTCGAGACTAGACTTTCAGCAAGGCTAGGTAATAGTGTCGGTAAAATTTTCATTATGGTCCAATTCCTTTGGAATTGGAAGCAGCTAGTCTGGATTTAATAATAATGTTCGACTCTGTCGCGTCCTAGGATGGATTAGCCAAAACCTGAAGGAGAATGAGCCATAACAACAGGTAATTATTTGCGTCGATGGACGAGTTTTTTCTAGCAGTACGCGGACGCCATTTTGAGACGTCTGATGTTCGTTTTTTTTTATTTCAGGCTTTTACTTGTATCTCACTTGTATTTCACTGGAATCTCATTCTGATCTCAGTGTGAACTCTTAAGAATTTCGCTTTTTCAAAATCCAATGAAAACACCAACTTTTAATTATTCCTAAGACCAAGTACTAATCATTCTCGAACTGGAGCTTAATACCACTTTTGGGGGATTACTTAATCTGGATTCTAGGACAATGCTCCATTCTTAAATCGTAGCCCGGGGGGTAGCGATTTGCTGATTTGAGAAGTGGAAACTATATGGTCGGGAGGACTCCGTGGTTGTGAAACCACTCTGCTGTGAAGCGCTTGGAGGCCCTGAGCATTCTCGTTGTCTGGAAGTCCATAAAGATAAGTGATTTTTTTTAGAAATGTTTAAATACCCCACATGATTTCTTAACAACAGAAAAACCAACATTTCAAAATTTAATTTCATATTTATATCTTGTAAATTTAGCTTATGGTACATTTACGTACTGTATTGTACATTTCGGATTATATTTCAAAATTATCTTACCTATCTCTAATTAAGTATACTTTTGTCTTCGTATCTCACGATTACCTACATATTTCATTTACCATAATAATATCTCAAAATTAGATTGTCTATTTTGAACCCTAATTGTATTTAGCTGATTGTACATTTAATTGACTAAATTGTAATAGTATCTTATAGCTTTTAACTAACTTGGATTTTGACCTGATCAGTCAAAATAATTATCTTTATCACCTCTATATGATATGATGCTTTAATATTCTGTCATATTAGTGGGTACTCGATATTATTAAGAGTAAATACTCTGTATATATTTGGAATTAATTTATGGAAGTTTAAAACCAAAATTAAGGCTATAAACTTTAGGAATCATTCATTCAGTAATTATCTTTTCTTCACTTGTTGCTTAATAAGTTTTATTATTATCCTGGCTAAAGCTACCTTTCTCACATGAGAAGTTTTTAATATATACTGAAAGATATAACTTGGATTTCTTTCAGAGACGTCTGTTAGATTTCACAATTATTTCATAAAAACAATTTTCTGTCGAAAGTCAATATTTTAATATCAATTTGATTTTACTCAATTCTGGGAATCCTAGTAATTTGGTTAATTTTGTAGCGAAGTTACTTGACTTATTAGTGGACTGATTGTAACTTAAGGGCTATTAGCTTATCAGGATCATTAATTTTAATTAGGGTCATAAAGACAATTTCGTCTGCAAGAACCGAGATTTGCAGTTGCACTGTTTGCAAATAGGTATTATCCAGGTTAGCAATTTAATTATAGGATTTTCTCGAATCAATTCAGATTGATATATGTTGAATTTGTTTTTGACCTCTACAGGGTATTAAATGCTTCACAGTGGTTTGAAGGAAATGTGATGATTGAGTCGAAGGTTATTATTAAAAATAATCAGGAAATTGTATCTTTTATTTCTTGCACTTACTTGCCTCACATAGATAATATAGCTAATACTAGCGGTCGATTTAACTTATCTTTTCCTATATTTTGGTCAATTTAACTTACCTTTTCTTATCTTTCGCTCAACTTAACTTATCTTTTCTTATCTTTTGGTCTACTCTGGACCTGGCGCCCATAAATTTAAATTTTAAAAATTCGAACTCACACCCCTGGGGCCACCGCAATAAGACGTATCTGAGCAGCGACAGGGTAACTCAAGGAACATTTAACTTTTACTTATACAAATAATTTCAATTAAAATCGAAATAAAATTAGAGAAATAAAAGGTAAAAGGGGGGAAATGTTATAAGTTCCAGATAGTTTATTTTCAATGCAGGGCTCAAACAGTTGTGGAATGGCAGAAGAGAGCTGAACTCATTGGTCTGTAATTTGAGTAAATGAATATTGGACCATTGTGGTTGATTCGCATGACCCAATATCGACTTTTCATGGCAAAGCGATGGATCTCTCAATATTGCTTTTCCTATATCAAAAAAAAAAATCCCAAAATGAAATCCAAAAAATCCTGGTTTACAAAAGAGCTTGAAACTTCCTCAAAAAACTGCGATCACTACATCTAATCAGCAAGTTTACGGTTTGTCCAGCTTTTCATTTCTATTTCAACAAATACCGCTCCTTATATCGTTGTCTAATTAGAATAGCTCAAGAGAAATTCTATTGAAATCGTCTAATTACCTCCTCAAACACCCAGGAGTGCTGGCACATCATCAATTACATCCGGCAAAGGAACAACCGCAGCTTAGCACCACTTCCTGATATCACCCTCCAATGGTTTGAACAATTTCTACTGCAACCGAACTCATCAAAGTTAAGCAATCACTGCTATTAATTAAGAATAGTGCTGATGAAGATGAACTTTCTACCAAAATTTTCCTCAATATGCTAGCCCAAGCAATTAACCGACAGTGGGAATTGGGTGCTTTTTCACCTTGCTTAACTACAGCCAATGTCATTCCCATCTATAAAGAGGGAAGTTTGGCTGATCCATCCAACTTCAGGCTAATCTCTCTCATATCCACTTTATCAAAAGTCATTGAAAGGCTGGTAAAGACACGTATCTTCTTCTTCAGCCGCTATCTATCCACTGCAGGATGTAGGCCTCTTTCTAGTCTTTCCTATCGTTCCGGTTTTGTGCTCTATTCATCCAGTTTTTACCAGCTATGATGATGTCGTCGGTCCATCTTTTAGGGGGTCGACCAACTGAAAGTCTTGTTAAGCGTGGTCTTCAACATTATAATCTTTTTGCCCAAGTGTCCCGTCCAACACCATTTAGCTTTGGATATTTTCTCGATGATGTCAGTCACCTTCGGTTGTCGACGAATGTCCTCGTTTCTAATGTGGTCGCGAAGGCTGATGCCCGTCATGACTCTTTCCATAGCTCTCTGGCTCACCCTTGGTCTGTTGGCGCTTCGTGCCGTCACCGTCTCCAGGCCACACGTCATTACCGGCAAAACATATTTATCGAAAACGTCTCTTTTTAGACTGTTCGGAATGTTGCTGTTGAATATATAGATCAGTCTACCAAAAGCTGCCTTTTCAATTCTCTGTTGATTGACTGTAATTTGTTATTCGTTTCTGTTTAAAATTTTCGTTTTGGAAAGATTCATTTGGAGGCCCAGTTTTGCAGATGCGTGATGTAGTTGTTCGAGCATTATCTGGAGTTGACTGGAGGCAATGATAATAACGTCATCGGCAAATCGCAAATGGTTGAGCATCTTACCGTCCACCCCAACACCCTATTCTTTCCAATCCAGCGTCTTGAAGACGTCTTCTAGCGCCAGTGTAAAGAGTTTTGGGGAGATAGTATCTCCCTGTCTGACTCCTCTTCCCATTTTGATTTTCTTCGTTGTTGTCATTTCATCTAGTTTGACAGTCATTGTAGCTGTTTTGTAGATAAATGATATTATTCCCGAGTATTTATGATCTATTCTGGCATTATGTAGGGCTTCTAAAATGACGTGTAGCTCTATAGAGTCGAACGCCTTCTCATAATCTACGAGAGCTACGTATATAGGGAAGATGTTATGCCAAGATGGCCGACAATGATAAGTGTTCGAAATGTTTACGTCGGTTTTTGTCAAATTCCAGCTCAATCCAGTGCAGTTTGTGTGAATTATGGTGTCACAGGGGATGTGCGGGCCTTACCACTACAAGTTTCAATAAATATGTTGCTTCGGCACGTAAAAATAATACTCATGATTGGGTTTGTAATAATTGTGAAGCCGTAAAGATGAGATGTCGTGCATCCTTGTCTCCGACACGCACATGCAACTCGGATCAGGTGAACAGGCTAAAACGAACAAGCAACAACGTTGCCGGTTCTTCCATCGGCTCGCCACAGGACCGCGGTTGCAATACATCGCAAGTGTCACAAACCTCATCTACGCATGACGTCGGAACAGCTGATTACTCCAACCTTGGGCAAAATATCAAGGAAAAACTTGTAAACAAGCAAAATATTGAGATGGGCGATGTTGTTTTAATCATTTTGAATATTTTTAATTCTATTAACGACCAAAACACCAAATTAACTTGTCTTTTGGAGGAAATTACGGAACTGAAATCCAAAAATATATCTGAGGATGTTATTGTTCTGCAGGATGAAGTTGAGTCTCTCAAAAGGGAAATTCAGAGTTTAAAGTTTAAGGATCAGCATAAACAACACCCTGATGCTCATGTGGGTGAGGTAAGCTCAGCAGGTATTTTAAGCGAAATTCAGGATCGTAATAATCGTTCTAAGAACGTAATTCTATATAACATTCCTGAGTCAACTGCAACTGACTCTCAGTCTCGCGTGGAATATGATAAGGTTCAAGACTCTGAGGTGCTATCCAAGATTAATGTTAACTGTCAAAACTTTAAGGTGTATCGAATTGGAAAAATCAATAAAGACAACCCTAGACCTGTGAAACTAGTACTTTTTGAAAACTCAATTGCCTCACTCTGCCTTAAAAACCGTAAATTGCTTACAGATAGTAATATTAAAATAAGGGCTGACTTAACACCTTTACAGCGCACTCAGCTAAAGAAAGCGCATGAGGAGCTGACTTCTCGTTCTGTCACTGAACGTAACCTCTTTATTCAATACGTTAATGGAGTACCAAAAGTTGTTGAGCAAAAACAAAAGAATAAATACAATCCAAAAAACTAATTATTTACTTCCAGAATGCTGGCGGCATAAGAACTAAGCTGGGTGAATTTGCAGGCAATGTGATTATTTCTAGTTACGATGTTATAATTTTGGTGGAGACTTGGCTGAATGATAGTTTCAATGTATGTGAGTTGGGTTTAAATGACTTTAATGTTTATAGGCAGGATCGAAGTCAAGCTAAAACTGGGAAAAGCAGAGGGGGTGGTACTCTCATTGCTGTACGTCAGAGTATAAACTCTAGCTTGATAGCTAAATATGACTCTGATGTGGAGGGTGTTTTTGTTAAAATATCATGTGGTTTTAAAAAGTATGTCCTTGGAGCAGTTTATATTCCTCCGGCTTCACCCTCTGCAGCATATGAAAAATTTTCATCATTTGCTGCCGACCTGTTTCCTGGTTACTTGGATTGTGAGTTTCTTGTGTGTGGCGACTTCAATTTGCCAGGTCTAGTTTGGGCCAACTCTGATGACGGTCTGATGCTCCAAGGTACAGGTGTGACCGCTTCAGCCAATTTGCTGCGTGCCTGCTGTAATTATTTGTGTTTGAAACAAGTCAATTGTGTGCCCAATAACTATGGTGACTTTCTAGACTTAATTTTTTCTAATTTAGCCCACATAAAAGTTTCTCAAGCCTCTGAAAAACTATTGGATGTCACAGATCGTCATCTTTCTTATGAAATAATTCTTCCTGCCTACAGTGATGTTGGTCTCAAATACGATGTATTTTACTATGATTATAAAAATTGTGATTTTTACGGTTTAAATAATGTCTTAGCTAGTGTTCCTTGGGAACATGAACTTGTTTGTAATGATGTAAATAAGTGTGTTGAATTTCTTTACAATGTTTTGTACTCAGCCATTGATATTTTTGTACCTGTTAATCATTATAAGTCATCAAATTTTCCTTATTGGTTCAGTAGAGAACTTCAACATAAAATTATAGACAAAAAAAGAGCACACTTACAATACAAAAGTACAGGTAATATAGATGATTACAATAGATTTTCTTTTTTGAGGGATAGTTGTAAGGTATTGAGGAATGAATGTTTTCAATTTTATGATAATGAAATTGTATCTAATCCGCGCAGTCTATGGAAACACATTAATAACCTGAAAAGTGTAAGTGCTTATCCTAACCGTATGGACTTTAATAATGAGGTTGCTAATAATGGTGATCAAGGTATTGTGGATTTGTTTGCGAAATTTTTTTCAACCACATATAAAGTTCATGAGGGAGAGGTTCCTGACTACAACTTTGACTGCAACATAGAATTAAACTTGATTGACCTGTCTTTTTCTGAAGTATATGAAGGTATCAGTGACTTGAAAACCAAATACTCTTATGGGCCAGATGGAATACCTTCGATTCTTCTTAAAACTGTGTTTGCAGTTTGAGTAAGCCACTTTACAAAATATTTAGACTATCTCTTGCTTCGGGTGTTTTTCCTGAATATTGGAAAGTCAGTTTTCTGACACCCTTACACAAAAGTGGTGAAAGGGATGATATATCTAATTACAGAGGAATTTGTATCCAGTCTGAAATTCCTAAACTGTTGGATAGCTTATTTTGCAAGCATTTTTCTTGGCACTGTAAGAAAATCTTTAACGATAACCAACATGGCTTTACTCACGGGAGGTCGACTATAACAAATCTACTACCTACCAGTATCATCTGCTGGATGCCTTTGGGAAGTCATGTCAGACTGACAGTATCTATACAGACTTCTCGAAGGCATTTGACAGGGTGAGTCATGCTCATTTGATCAGAAAGTTTGATGCTTTGGGACTGGGTGCGAATCTTTTGAATTGGACCTACAGTTTTTTGTCTGGACGCACACAAATTGTCAGAATTAATAACTATGTATCGAATGAAATCCATGTGGTTTCGGGTCTCCCACAGGGTTCGCATTCAGGTCCTGTCTTCTTATGTGCCTTTGTGAGGGATCTAAGTGACGTTATCTTGAATTCAAGCCATTTATTTTTTTGCTGATGACTTGAAAATTTATAGAATGGTTCAGACGGAGACTGATGCTCAGCTTCTGCAGGGGGATTTGAATAGGGTGGCTCAGTGGTGTATCGATAATTGTTTGGAATTGAATGTGAACAAGTGTTTCAGTATTTCTTCTTCACGCTCCCGTAATGTCTTCAATAGTATATATACCTTAAACTAGCCTAATCTCACATCAGTGTCTACGGTGAGAGATCTTGGAGTACTGTTTGATAGTAAACTAACATTTGCCCCTCACATCCAGGATACGGTTAACCGGGGTCTTCGGTTTTATTACCCGCAATAGTGTGAATCTTTCTCCAGCCTGTTTTAAAACTCTCTATTGTTCACTGGTACGTTCTGTCCTTGAATATGCTTCTGTGATTTGGTCACCATTTTATGTGTGTCACATTAAGGATATTGAAAGGGTACAGAACAAGTTTCTGAAATTGCTTGCATTTAGAGCAAATCTTGATATTTACAATGGCTTTCACATTAACTATGATCTTGTTAGCCACTCTTTCGGTATTGATTATTTACAACTGAGAAGAACCCACTGTGATATCCTTACCTTGTACAAGATTGTTAATGGTATACATTCATGCCCAACTATTTTACATGCAATTCAGTTTAATTTAATCCGTCGCAGACCTGTTTCACCCATATTCAGGATTCCCTTCCACCATGCCAATTATGGCTTTTATTCTCCTCTAACCCGAATACTGCGAATATATAATGATAGTGGCTTGGATTCATTTATTGGCAACCTCAGTTCTTTTAAATCTTTGATTAGAGCTATTATAGACTGATAAATAGTACAAATTTACTTATATGTATTGTGATAAATTCTAATTATAATAATTTGTAATTATATTTTGATAGATTTAGCTGTGATTGTGTTGGGTTGTTATTGGTTGTTAATGATCTTCTCTTTGTTGGTTGTTACATATTCAATGAGGTATATTATATTTATATTTGATGTTATATTGATTTCTTTAGTATATAGCATAGTACTGTAGTTATGGCCATCTTGTTGAGATATTCTTTTATTATTGTAATATTTTTGTAAAATTGGCTCTGCCGTTGATATAAATAAATAAATAAGTTGTATTCGGTGCTTTTCTCTATGAGTGTGCGGATTGCTTGAAGATGGTCTACCGTGCTATATCCACTTCTGAAACCTGCCTGCTCTGGGGGTTGATTGAAATCGAACTTGTTCGTTAGGCGGTTTGTGAGCACTTTTGTGAATAATTTGTAGAAGTGGGATAAAAGACTGAGTTTGGTGTTATCTCCTTTTTTGTAGATGAGGATGATTGTTGCGATTTGCCATAACTGTCGTATTTTTTATGCTTTCCTTTACTTATTCAAACCGGGACAAAGTCAGTACCAATGATGCTATGTATCATCTACTACAGCAATTATTATACACTCAGCCGAATGAGAGTAGAGCTTCTGCAGTTGCCTTTTGTGACTTGACTGCGTCAGTCCTGATATTCTACTTCAGAAGCTCGAACATTATGGCTTTAGAGGTCAGACTTTGTCCTGGTTTTCGGGCCGTCGCGTCGTCGCCAGCGCGTCCTCATAGGGCCTACATGCTCTGCTTACCAATTCATTGGAAGGGGGTGTTCCTCAGGGCTCAGTCTTGGGTCCTATTTTATTTCTGCTTCACATAAATGATCTTGCAGGGTTCGGGATTAGTGGTCAATTCACCATCTTTGCAGATGATGCATCCATTTTGTGGCATGGTCAGGATCCTATATTACTTCATAGAGCCATATTGCAGGATCTTGAGAGAGTGAAGTTGTGGTGCGATTCCAAACAGTTAACTTTAAATCCTACAAAATCAAAACCCATATCCTTCAAGGGCAATTTAATGCATGCGGTGTGTAACTCTCCGATTGTATGTGCATCTCAAAGCAAATTCCTCTCGGGTTCGATACTCATATCAAAATATTGGTGTTAAATATTTTTAATAAAACTTTCCCTTTACAAAAAATTAGAGCCAAATGTAAAAAACCATGGATCACTCTTGGACTAAAAACTTCTTCAACTCTACATACCTTACGAAAGTATACAAATAGTCAACAATTTCATAACTACTTTAATGCTTACAAAAGAGTATATCGACAAGCCATAAGAAAAGCGAAACAGCTTTATTATAAGTCTAGAGTGGAGAAGGCACATAATAGGACCAGAGAAAATTGGAACATTATTAACGAACTCCGAGGCCATGCATCAAAACCAAACAAACATACAATTGAAGTAAATGCTTTTGATCAATATTATTGTTCTGTGGCTAAGAAAATAACAGGTTGCCTTAAACCCCAGACTGACCCTTTATCTTATACTGGGAATCTTTCTATTCAGGACTCATTTTTTCCTCTCATATACTGATCCAGATGAGATCAAGAAACTTTTACATGAAATTAAAAATAAAAAAACTGCTGGGATTGACGGGCTATCGATCAGAGTTTTAGAGAGTTTACCAAACCAGTCACTCTCCTCCCTGGCATACTCCATAAATAGTTCTTTTGAAACTGCAACTTTCCCTAATAGTCTCGAGATTTCTGTAATAACACCATTATTCAAAGGGGGTGAATTGAATAATCCAGCCAACTAGAGCCCCATATCTCTGTTACCATGTTTATCCAAAATTATTGAGATATTAGATAAAAAGAGAATGATGGTTTTTTAAGAAAAAATACGATTTTAAGTAGGTGTCAGTTTGGCTTCCGGGAAGGTTCAGGCACGGGCGATGCGATATTTGCCCTCCTTGAGGAGCTGTTCGTGAGCCTAAATGCCAGATACTTTGCCGCCGCGGCGTTTTGTGACATCTCGAAAGCATTTGATTGCGTTAATCATGAAGTACTGCTCGGCAAACTCTTTAACTATGGTTTCAGGGGCTTGCCCTGGAATGGTTTAGATCCTTCTTATCAAATAGGAAACAGATCGCTAAATCCTTAGGAACTGTGTCCGATGTATGCTCAATTGAACATGGAGTTCCACAGGGTTCTGTACTCGGCCCAATTTTGTTCCTATTGTACATCAATGACTTGACTTCTCTGAACATTAGAGGGCATCAACAATGGTGCGACGCTAACCTCATATCCTTAAATGTTGATAAGACTAAATTATTGAACTTCAAATTCACTTGTACCGACCAAATAGTAATAAACGATAAATATTTGGAAATTAGTAGCTGTAATAGGTTCCTTGGAGTGGTCATTGACGATAAATGGAAGTTCCACGAACACATTTCGATCTTGAGACAGAAAGTAGCTAGCGGGTGTTACGCTGTCCGGGTTGTGGCAAGAGAGGTGGGTTTGGAGGCTGCCAGAAATGTTTATTATTCCGTTGTAGAGAGTCATCTGAGGTATGGAATTGCATTTTGGGGCTCCTGCAGTCGGTATCTTTTTAACTCTGTTTTTGTCCTTCAGAAAAGAGCTATTAGGGATGTTGGTCGCATAGGCCCGAGAGAAACATGCAGACCTTTATTCAGGGACTTGAAGATATTGACATTGTGCTGTCAATTTATAGTGGAAACTTGCTGCCTAATATATAAAAAAAATAAGATGTATCTGGCCAATTTTGGCTCTAAAAGACACTATAATACCAGGCAAAATACTAATATCCCAATGCCAATTCCTAGAAGCGACTGAACCAGGAACTCCCTAATTTATTTAAGTATTAAAATATTTAACCATCTACCAGATCATATAAAAACTGCAAGAACTCTTATAAGTTTTAAGGGATCAATGGGATCACTCCAGTCGGATGTCAAGATGGCGGATGATGATAATGTTTTGGTGATCAGTGATGAAAGAAACACTGTTTTCTGTGCTATTTGGAAAAAAAAACAAAGTGTCTGTTAAGTGTGTTAAGTGCAGCAAGTATTTTCACAGCAAATGTATAGTAAAAGTGCCCGGATTTATGGTTCAGGAAATAAATGAGATTGTTTGATCGGACTGCAATGATAACGCGGGACTTTCTCCGACAAGTTGCGGCTCTACGTACAAAACAACGGTCTCCTCAGTTCCCTAGTGATGAGCCTTATGGAAATCAATGATCTGCTTCGGGAAAGAGTCGAAACCCTGGAGGAAAAGGCAGAAAAACCATTAAAAAGGAAAACCAATGAAAGTGAGGTTGGAAACGTAAATCTTCCGGAACCCCCTTCTGCCCCGCAAGCAAACGTCAACAAACTAGCAAATGACAGTGGTGTGAAGTTAGCTCCGGCAAACCTGGCCTCTGCAACAGCTAAAGATCCGTTTACACCGACGTCGACTAAGCCCCTAAAGAAATCCGCACAAAATAAGTTCAATAAGGCAGATGCTGCGAGGAAAAAAATAACAATGTCCCAAGTATCCTCAGCAGTTGATTTGGCCTTAAATACCGGAAGTCAGCATAACTACAGAGGCAGAGGTTCCGCAACAAGTGGTGGGCGCTCCTCTATTGCTTATGCATCATCTGTGCTTCAAATATCAATGTCACGCGATCTGACGGATGACTTTTTGAGATCGATGGTCGATGGACATGATTTGGAACAAAACAATGACAATCCTGGCCCAGACTCAAAAAACGAAAAATCTCCAGAAAATGCGTCTCAAAATGCAGACGATGATTCTGGATGGCAAATATTCCATGCTAGAAGAAATAAGCAAAATCGTAAGGGAGGTAGGCCGACGCCCAGGCATGGCACAAACAAAGAATGTGTTCTAAATGCAGCCCCGAGTTTTTTCAAGGAATGGGTCTTTATATCTGGGTTAGACCCAAATACGGAAACCAAGGATGTTAGGGAGTATCTGGAGCAGTTTGACCTGGTGAAGGATTTTCAGTGCTGAAACTGAAGCTGAAAACAAAAAAAGACTGCCTTCGCAGTTCATTTAAGGTTGGAGTATCTGGTAAATTCAAGGACCAGATAATGGATCGCGCACTTTGGCCCAACGGGGCCGTGATCAACCATTTTATGAACCCTCAGCGCCCGATTCTCTCAAATTCTTCCCGCTGAGGCAAGTGGATGCGGGCTTAGTTCCTGACCAAGGTATTAATGATAGTAATAATAACAGTTTTATAAACCTAAATAATCTTAATACCAATAATAATAGAAATAGGGTAAACAATAGGAATAAAAAAAACTTCTCAAGATATACCTAACAATAGTCTAACAATCTTTCTTGCTAATGTTCAATGTATAAGAAATAAAACTGCAGAGTTTGAATTACTACTTAAAGAGAAATTTGTTGATGTTTTTTGTATAAATGAGCATTGGCTGACATCTGATGAGCTTGAGTCTCTTAACTTTCGGAGTTACCAACTGGCCTCTGGCTTTGGAAGGTCTCAGAAGCCTCATGGTGGTGTGGCCATACTTGTCAAGGATGTTGGGTACTCGTCTCTCAATCTGGAGAAGTTCTCCACTGAGCAGCACTGTGAGGTTACGGGTATCCTTTTGAGAGACTTTCACATTCAAATAGTAACTTTCTATAGGTCACCTCTGGGTGACTTTAATCTGTTTATTGACACTGTGATGCTGGTCCTTTCCAAGTTGGATATTTCAAAGTTCATCTATATCACGGGGGAATTCAATGTTCCATTCCACATGAACAGTGAGAGAACTCTAGAAGTAATAAACTCCTTCCGAACCCTAGATCTTCACCCTACTGTAAATTTCAGTACTCGCCTTAGCGCCCAGCTTGATAACGTTTTTACAAATTTCTTTGATGGTTTGCGGGATACTACTCAGCTTAATCTTTTCCACCTCTCGGACCACTATGGAGTCCTTGGTAGGGTCAAAATAGTTTCTCGTTGTCAACCTGCTACTCGTATAACCTACAGGCCAGTGACAGATGAGGGCCTATTTGCCTTATATCGCACCCTTGAAACTGAAGAATGGAATTGACAGTGTTGAGTTGGACATTGAAAGTAAGTTTCAACTATTTGTAAATGGAATTGCGGACGGCATTGAGTCTTGTTTTCCGGCGGCCAAGTCAGTTCTGAACACTCATTCTAAAATTGGAGGGATGGCCAGAGTAAACTGGTTCGACAATGATTTGAGGATCATGAGGGATAAACTGCACTTTCTGATCTCACTTAATAAATCGAATCAAATTTTAATGCCCAAAAAAACAGTAAATGATTTCAAGAATCAGTATAGAGCCGCTATGGTCTCTGCAAAGAAGGCTGCCCGTGATAACTATATTGAGCACTCACGCAACAGGCAGTCAGCCATGTGGGAGATTATACGGAGTAAGTCACCAAGGTCCACACAATTAGGCTCTCTAAATATAAATGCAAATGATTTTGGCAACTACTTTGCCTCGGCGGCTGAGGAAATTGTTAATTCATTACCACCCTGTCCAGTGCATTTTAGTCAATATCTAAATAATGTTCCACAAACTCCTCCCTTCAAATTTCGTCCTGTAACCTACAATGAAATTAGAACAATATTTTCAGAAATTAACAATAGTAAATCAGGAGACTCTTTTGGCATAAATACCAAAATTATCAAAACGCTTAAAAACTTGATCCTATGCCCTCTGACCAAATTAATTAACCAAGCAGTCTCTCTTAACACATTTCCAAGTGTCTTTAAAATTGCCAAAGTAGTACCAATTTTCAAGAACAAGGGATCTCTAGATGACCAGTCCAACTATAGACCAATATCAATTTTACCTATACTTTCCAAAATATTTGAGCCTGCTTTAAAATTTCAAATCTGTTACCACTTCGAAACATATAATTTATTTTTTCAGGGGCAATTTGGTTTCAGGCATAATACATCTACGGTGCTGGCAATAAATCATCTTGTACATCAAATAATTGAGGGTTTCGAACTGGGAAAGGATACCTTTGTATCATGTCTGGACTTGACCAGAGCATTTGACTGTGTCTCTCATAGTATCTTGCTCAAAAAACTCTCTTCCTATGGATTTCAGCCAGATAGTATTGAACTTGTAGAGTCTTACCCCTCTGGAAGGACGCAATATGTGTCTTACAACCAACAAAGATCTCATGAGACATTGGTACAACTGGGTGTACTCCAAGGATCTGTCCTGGGACCAATCCTCTTTCTAATATATGTCAATGATCATGCGAACCTTCGGAGGGGAGGCAATATCTTACTGTTTGCGGATGACACAACCATATGAACCTTCACAGTTTAAGGTTTCTGGCATTGGCGAGGCACAGTTAGGTGTATAGCAATGGTTCTTGGCTAATAAACTCTCCCTTAACACAGAAAAAACCCAGTCCATAAATTTCACTCTCCGTAAAGGAAGAAACTCTCTGCCAAGTCTTGCCAATTGCCAACGGACTGTCTGTTTTTTGGGTGTTCACCTTGATGTCTATCTTGTTTGGGACCAGCATATTGTGGAGCTAAGTAAAAAAATGTCAAAATCCATTTATGTTGTTCGGAACTTATCGTGTTGTGTCTCTCTCAAGTCTTTACTCATGGCCTACCATAGCTGCTTCGCCTCCAGAATGACCTATGCCATTCTGGAATGGGGACATTCTGCACATTCTCCTAAGATTTTTGGCCTGCAGAGGAAATGTGTAAGAACTCTGGGATATATGGGATACCAGGATGACTGTCGTCAGATGTTTATACAGCTGGGGTTGCTAACTCTACCCAGTGTCTTCATACTGGAGTGCCTATTGTATGTGAAAAAAAAATTAAATCTTTTCTCTACCCATGCATCCAAACACTCTTACCCCACCCGAAACAACTCTAATCTGGCACCGGAACTTTTGAGACTTTCACGAGCCAGGGTTGGTTCTAACTACTTTGGTATAAAATTTTTTAACACTCTTCCCCCGAGTCTTAGGACTCTTGATTACAACAGCTTTAAGAATCAGATTAAGAGTTACTTAAAGAGCAATGCCTTCTATTATTTTGATGAATTTATCAGTAGTAATAAGGACAACATTTTGTAACGTTTTTTTTTTAAATTTGTCTCTGTTAGGTACTGTTTGTGTCTCTAAATGTCTGTCATACAATGTCTTTTAATATGTATGTTTGAACCCTTACTAGGTTTAAATATTTTATTAGTGTAGTGTCCAATCTTAATTTAAATAATCTTAATCTTAGTGTTTAGCTATGTAATTTAAAAAAAAAATTGACTTGACGTGTAAAAGTGCTTTGCATATTATTATGAATAAAAATTTGAATTTGAATAAAAAGTAGGGCATTTTATAGCTTGGAAGAGTATTTTGCAGATGGCTGGGAGTAAACTCTGTCGCTTTTTTTTTTCTGTTTTATTTTATTTATTATATACAGTTTAGGTGTGCGTTTAATTGACGAATTTGTGCATGTATATTGATTGTTTCAAACAAAATTTTCTTCTTTTTTAATTCTTTTTGTGCTTTTCCAAGCTTTAACCTTTAACCTTTTGTTTTTATGTTCTTAATTTTAACTTTTATTTGTAACATTTTATATTCTACATTAGCTACATACTTATATAATTTAATAAGCTTTGTCTACAAATACTATGTATTTATGATAATAAAGCATGTCTGAATCTGAAAAGACCCTAGCCAATAAACTATCTTCTGCCTGTTTTGCAATCAGGGTGGCTGTTCAGGAGCTTGGGTCAGATATTGGCAGGATGATATTTTGCTCTTTGCATCGCATCTTCGTTACATGAATGTTATTTTTCTCTTTCTAACTATGTTAAGTATTAGACCGCTTTGTTAATGTTAATAAAAAGGTTAGGTCCCCCAACCCCTGAGGCACTCCATAGTTGGTTTTTTGGGTTGAAGAGATACTGTTTTGGTATTTTGTGACTTGCAATCTGTTTTTCAAATATTCACTATATACTAATTCATTATATTAGTCCCAAAACCATACGTTTTTAACTTTTTTAACTTTGCAAGCAATAATTGTCTATTTATGGTCTCAAAAGCTCTTCTTAGGTCTAGAAAGACAACACCAACATATTTTTAGCACCCATCGCACTGATCCAACTGGTCATGACTTTCGCACTTTCGCACGAGTTTTTTTCACGAAAACCTGCTTGATGTTTGGTCAATAGATTATTTGACTCCACATAATTTATAATTTGATTATTTGTACAGAGCTCCAAAACGTTTTCGTAAATAGGGACCATATTTATTGGTCTGAATTCTTCACTTTTATTGGTGTTCCTCTTTTTTTTTATTGGGATAATAACCGAACTCTTCCATGATTGGGGAAATATTCCTTTTTCAAGGCTGGTGTTAATAAGATGTAAAAGTCTATCACCAATAGATTCAAAGGTCAACTTCAAGATGTATGTTGTTATACCATCAGTGCTACATCAGTTTTGTTTGCCATATTGTTGATAACTCTCCTAAGAGCTCTCATATCCAGATTTTTAAAGTCCTTCATTCTATTCCTATTTGTTTCCATATTGTCAGTTATTTCTATAATTTGTTTTTCACTTGGTTCTACTATTATTTGCTTTATACTATCAAGAAAGTACATATTAAAGTTATCGGCTATTTCTGATTCATTTTTTACTAAGTTGTCCTTAAATATAAGCTCTTCCCTATTATTTAATGTTTCTTTCTTGTCCAATAGGTGTTTTATAGTTTTCCACATTTCAACAGAATTACCTTTTGTCTCGTAAATTTTTCCTTCATAATATTTTTTTGTTCTGTTCTTATTAAGTCTACAACCTGGTCTCTGTGTGTCTTGTAATCTAACCAATGGTTGTTCTGACATGTAAATTATCTCTTATATTTATCTATTTTCCAATTTATTTCGTCCCCCAGTCCTTACTAGCCCACTTACATGTTATGTTTTTTTCTAGTACCGGAGCATGTTTATTTAGTGTTGTCAATATATTATTTACAAACATTTCTGCTAGCAGGTTTGCATCTGTGGAAGCAGGTAACCATTGAGAATCCTTTAGATCTAAGTGAAATGATAGTTCATTAAACTGCCTATAGGCTCGACTAATTTTGGTAAGGTGTTCTCTGATTTCATTTGTTGTAATATTTACAGTTATAATTGAAGGGTTGGTTATTTTTGGTGTGTGGTGTGTCTGAACCGGAATTTCTTTATCATTTGTTACTATTAGGTCTATAATTGTTGATGAGTCTTTTGTAACTCTTGTGAAAGTATTTATTACTTGGTACATTCCATTCATACTAATTATATTTTGCAATTTAGTTTAGTAAGTCTTCCTTGCAATATTAATGTTAAAGTCTCCATAATGATGACTGTACCATCTTTTGATGAAAATTCTCCAAAATTTGATCCACTTTGTCCAAAAATTCACTTTCACTGGAACTTGGTGAGTGATAAACATTAATACTGGAAAAGTCTTGATCTTTGGTAAACAACTGGATGCAAATTATCCAATAATTTTTGTCCTTGGATTCATTAATAATTTCCTTATATTTGTTTTCTTCTTTAATAAGAACTGTAACTCCACCTGTATGATTGCTATTTGAATAAGTATTTACAGACTGATATCCTTTAATTTCCATTTCATTGGCTTGTACATCCTCAGTAAGATATGTTTCTGTTAAGCACACTACAATTGGTTTCCAGTCTGACATTATCCACTCCAATTGTGTTTTATGACTCAGGAAACCAGCAATGTTACTATACAAAATTTGTTGCTTTGGTTACTATTTAGTGTGATTATTGTGCAGGTTTGGGTAATTTATACTTTCTTGTATTTGGTCATAAATTCTTTTATATGCGCCACAATTTGTGTCATTAGCTCTATGATTAACGTCAATATTTTGAATTTTTAAAACCTCTGTCGCATATTTACAATTAACACATGGTGTATTTTCAGAATGACAAATGTCACTTTTATGGTTACCAGCACACTTAACACACACATCTACAGTACCATGACAGTTTCTGGCAAAATGTCCATATTTCCAACAGTGAAAGCATTGTACAACATTAATGTGTTCTACTACTTTGTACATACGCCACCCACTAGTGGAGGCTGGCAGCAAGTTAAAAGAAGGCGGAATGTCATTGTGGGTGAAAATTAAAACTCAAGCTGCACAATCAAGGGAATCCAAAAAGTAGCTTTTCTTCATGTAACCCGGCTAAATCCTAAAACTACAGTTAGTGAACTGAGAAGCATGCTGGTTAATAACTTTCCCGAAGTTCAGTGTGAGGTACATAAATCAAAACATCCTGAGGTATATGCATCTTTTAAGGTTGGTGTATTTCAAGACAACTATACGAAAATATGGAACAGCAATATCTGGCCTAAAGGATCACTTGTCTCCAGGTTTTTTCAGAAAGTGAGGACTCCGCCACAGAAACTGGACTCGGTGGAGCCTCGCCGCAGACCATAATTCATGAACTCTCCCCTCTCTCTACCAACACTATGGTAAATGTTCTGGGAGAGCAGGTTCCTGCATTAACGTCTCAAGTCACCCATTCAGATAATACAAAGCATAGTCATTCTGAACAGCCACATGTTATTGGACTAGTCAGACTAGTAAATTTTAATGTAAGAAGCTTGAGATGCAAGAATGATTACTTAGCCTGCTTGCTTAGGGAACTAAATCTGCTCGAAATTACAGCACTTACTGAAACCTGGTGCTCGGCTGAGGAATTTAGCTCAGTCCACATCGATGGGTACTCCCTTGCAGCATCCTATTCTAGGGAGGCCAACCAGGGCGGAGGAGTAGCTATTTTCTGTAAAGATTGTGTCTCTTTTCAACATCGTAAGACTAGGATCAAGATTATTGAGGGTATTTTTGAATTTACTTGTGTGAATATTTTGTTAAAAAATTGTATTTTAACTGTTGTCTGTATTTATCGTCCCCCTTCGGGAAATGCAATACATTTTATTGATAACTTACAGGTTCTTTTAGAAGATTTATGTAGGAAAAGTAACAATACTAAATTCATTTTTTGTGGAGACTTTAATATTAATTTAGATCCCAGAGTGAATGATCGGAATGCTGAAGCAGTAACAAACATTTTTGGGGGCTATGGCATGTCCTCATTCATTAAGTCCTTTTCAAGAATTTGTGGTAAGTCTCAAATAATTATAGATAATATTTTCTCAACATTTAATCAAGATTCTGTAACAGCAATTTCTTTAGATAATAATATTTCTGATCATCAGGTTCACCAAATGGTATCCTTACACACTGAAATAAATATAAAATCTAACAATACATATAAGTAATCAGGAAGTTTAACAAGGAAGCTAATATAATATGCCTAATAAATCTCTTTCAGGCTGTTGACTGGAGTGTCTTGCTGGTGGGCACGATGAATGCTAATGAGAAGTTTGACTGCTTTTTTTCTATTTCTCTGGGGCTGTTTGAAAGGGCATTGCCACTTGAACTTGTCAAGCCTGGGATTGATAATAATGATAATAATAAATCATGGCTGACCCCTCAGATTGTTAAGGAGGGTGAATATCTTCGGAGATTGCATAAAATTTGCGAACATATTGTCACGAGTAGCTTAGGGGGTAGCGCGTTTATTTAAAGAATAACTTCTCAGAGAAGAGCCTCGTCGCGATTAGTACAATGACGGGGTCTCAATGCTTCCTTTAATCTACCACTGGATGTTCTACTCGTGAGGACACGCCTTGTTTAGCGTGCCGGGGGGTAACTGAGGTAGACCGGGATCGCGTTACGTGGGGTAAGAAGAGATGATAAAGTAAGCACGTTTAGTTTATAACAATAACAATGTATTAACGATAAAACTTTAACAACAAATTATTGGTCAGAAAAGACGAGATTCTATTATACCCGATTACTACGGTGGGCATGTTTTCTCGATTGGAGGTACTGTTTATAGGTCTTTGTTTACTGTCTTATAATTTATAGTTTTTCTTAAGGGTTGGGTTTCATTTAAGAGCACTAAGAGATTTCACTAAACTTTTTAACTGACTATTTAGACACTTGTCTTTCTCAACACTCTGACAAACTTCTTGTCAAGACTTTACTATGGAGGTTGTGCAACCCCTGGTCCTAGCAGTCGTCAAGTGACTAACCGGTACCAGGTTGGGTAGGAAAGGAATGGAACCTAAAGCAGTCGTATGACTAACTTTAGGAGCGGATAGAACCCAGGAGGCAGTCGTCAAGTGACTAACCTTGGGAGCTGGAGGTGAGACTAAGTCTGCCGAACTGAGGGTTCGGTAGCGTACTTATATAAAACAAAGTGATGATCATTGCATGCATAAGTTTCAAAGTCGCTCCCGTTGATTGCTCGCGTTGTTTATAGTTTGCCTTTAATGTTTATATAACAATCTCCAAGTTCAAGTTCAAACTTGCGACAGGGTGATATTTGTTTAGCAGCTTATGCATTTTAGTAGATTACAATATTAATGATGAAAATATTCTTAGGGATTATAAAGAGAGATTAAAGCAACATATGGTGAACATCCTGAATACTAAAAAAAACTTTTATTCCAACCTATATCTTAATTCTAATAATAAATCGAAAGTATCATGGCAGATTATTAAAAATGAGAGTAACTCTGGCAGATCTAATAAATATCCACCCCAATTTAAAAATCATAATGATGATATAATACTTGATTTTTCATCTGCTGCCTCACAATTCAATTATTATTTTATTGATTCTGTGAGCCAACTTCTCTCCCAAACTCACAATGCAAAAAGATCTAGTGTACACCAAAATCATATCGGTATGAGTGGCAGTATGTTCTTAAGGCCGACTAAAGAATCAGAGATTTATGTGTTGTTAAAGTCATTATCTGGTAAAAATTCTTGTGGTGTGGATGGTATACCATGTTCAATTTTGGGGAAGATCGCTGAATGCTTGTTTTGACTTTCCTGATTAATGTGTCTTTTGTTGATGGCATATTTCCGGAGAGGCTTAAACTGTCTCAAGTTTGTCCAGTCCACAAGAAAGGTTCTGTGACAACTATAGTGCAATTTCTCTGTTGAATTCATTTTCAAAGATTTATGAAAGTGCTTTTAATGGTCGTCTTGTGGAATATCTGGAGTGTGTTTCAGTTCTTCCCAGGGGTCAGTTTGGATTCAGGTTTGGATACTCTACACAGGATGCAATAGTGTCAGCTCTGAACAATGTCATCAAGCTGCTTGATTCAAGGAATTGTACGGCGGCAGTATTTTTTTATTACAGCAGAGCTTTTGATCTGGTTAATCATGATCTTGTAATAAATAAACTCAACAGCCATGGTACAAGAGGCCTTGCAAGTTGTTGGATTGGTTCATATCTGAGTGAGAGATTTCAGAGAGTTACACTAAAGGTGAATGGGAGAGAGTATTCATCGGATGATAGATTGTTGGATGGTGTGGGGGTTCCGCAAGGTAGTGTAATGGGTCCCACTCTGTTTATTGTCTATATCTCTGATGTTTTTCACCATATTACTAGTGGCATTTCCGTACTATAAGCTGATGACATGACATCCATTCTGTCATCTGACTGTGTAAATGACCTGATTCCTGTTATTGAATCTTGTGTCGACCAGGCATTTGAGTATAGCCATAACATTAAACTTGTTCTTAACCTAAGCAAGACAGTTATGAGGCAGTTCAGCTTAAAAGAGCTTGACCGATCATTGTACATAAAATGCAACAAGAATTCTTTGAGGCTAAATTTCTTGGTCTCAATGTGGATCACCAATTAACATGGTCAAGTCACATTGACCAACTTCTTAAAAAACTGTCATGCTTTTGTTTTGTGATATGGAAACTGAGATCGTTTGTGGATAGAAGAATACTAATGTCATATTATTATGCCTACGTTTATTCAGCTCTGTCATATGGAATAGTGGTTTGGGGTAATTGTAAATGTATAGATGAAGTGTTCCAGAAGAAGATTGTTAGGAATATTCTCTTTAAACCGGCTAGACACTCTTGTCGGGAACTATTTAAGGAGCTTGGTGTTTTGACTTTACCCTGTATTTATATTTTTCACTCTGCATTATATGTGAAGAGACATATAAGTGAGTATTCAACTGTTGGTGACTTCCCTCATGACTATCCACTAAGAAATGCTGACAGTATTAAATTACCAAATTTCAGATTGTCTTTTACAAATGATAGTTCATATGTTATGCCTATCAGACTTTTTAATCATTTACTCTTGGGATTAAGAAAAGAAAATAACGTGAAAACTTTTAAAAACCGCCTTTTAAATGTCCTTTCAGGAAAGTGTTTTTATGATCATAAGGAATTTTACATGAGTGATTTCAACTTGTAGAGCTGCTTTTTAAAAATAACAGATGTGTATGTATAGGTATTGTGTAGGTAGGTATGTGTTTAGCATTGTTTGTGTTTTAAATTTGTTTTACTTCAGTTTTAAGTACCATATCTAGTAATTTTAGTCATAGATTTTAGTTAGTTTTTAGTTTTTATTTTGACAAATCCTATGTCATAACCATATGGCTAATAAATGATGATTGATTGAATATTTAAATAGTTCTTTTTATTTATCTGTCCATATGTTTTAGGATCAACTTCCATGTTTAACTGTGATTTCCCTTTTTTATTTTCATATTTGTATAATACTTTTAGACTTATTCATTTTCATTTGTATTTATGGAGTTCTAAACAATTATTATTTTTTCAACCAAGTTATCATTCATTTTCCAGTAGCTTCTTATCAATGTTGATGTGCCCAGCTGTTTTTTCATACCATCAAATACAGATTTTACACCATTTCCACTACAACTAATGGCTACCCCTCCATTTTTTGTGAATTTGGTTCTTGCTATGCCAACACCCAATGATGAGGGATCAATTTTATCTTCTATTGCTTTTTTGGTGGTTTCACTGCTCTGTGATGTGTCTTTTGGTTGTATAACAAGAACATCTCTTGATGTTGGTCTTCGAGCAACTACATCGCTGAAATTTCTGGGAAAGGCTTGTTCAATAAGTTTATTATTTCTTAACACTTCTATCTCTCTTTGAAGACCTTGTATAATTTCATTCTTACCATCTATGATTGTATTTTTACTGTCTATAAGTTCATCTATAGTTTTAAAAACATTCTGGAACAGGTCATTTGTACTTTGTGCTCTACAATCGGTACAGAAGAATTTCATAACTCTCGTATTAAGTTGTAGCACTTTCACTTCTGAGGAGGTTAGTTTAGCACATGATTTGCATAATATTTTTGGGCACTCATCACACTTGAAAACTTCTTTTGTGCCTTTACACACATCGCATTCCATTTTAAGGTTAGAATAACCACATCAGGAGATAAACAAAAATTCGAAGAAACTACTGATTTAGACAATTTTGACAATAAACTGTTTTATTCTTTTTAAAATAAAGCTTTGTAACAGAAATTTCGCACCCATGCGATAATGTCAACATAAGGATATAGTTGATGGTTCTATCCCAAAAAAAGAGCAAAAATTTAGCAAGATATACAAACAATTCCTTGTATCTAAGTAATGATGTTAATCTTAACCTTTTTGGGTAAAATTTCACCTATGGATAGTCATTTCCATCTAAACAGAAATAAAACAATTATTGTAACAAGATGCTGTCGAGCGAAAAACTCGACCTATCAGATGTCAAAATATCCTGCAAATCAAAGATTTGAACGTAGGCCAATGTGCTATGGGCATACAGAGCATTGTGTATCTACCTAACCTATTATATAACTTTTAGCCGGTTTATACAGTAGAAAGGCGTTAAAAACGATAATCCACTAACTGTTTGTATACTAAGCATTGCTTTTCATTTAATATAAATAAAAACAAATGGTTGTATTTACCTGTGAACGTTTTTGCTCTCTCGTCCATAGCAGACGTAAGATTCTTGACGGCATCTTTGAAGCCCCTGAATTCCTCCGTCAAAGATTTCTGCAGATCGACCATCATTCTGTTTTGCTCGATGACGCTGTTCATGGCTATATCTTTGGACGCCATCAGTTGACGTAATTGAGCATCTAATCTATTAGCGAAATTAGACAATCAACACTTTTAATATGGATAAATCAGCTACTCAATTAATAATTATGCACAATTACTTAGAAATAATGAATTTCGAACTGCCTTTCAGACATACAGTCTTTGTTTAATAATTGCCAAATTCACTTATTTGCAACCAAAATTCAATGTTGCTTACGAGACAAATGAATGAAATATTATATCTATCTATCTATCTATCTGTATGTTTTGTTCTCCACCCGTTTTATTGAGAATTTCTGTATTGAGTCGCATCGACTCTGGTCTCAGGGTGTAAATTGCAAAAGTGCTAGTTTAATGATTCTAAAGAAGGTGAAAACCCTAAAAGAACTTGAAAATACTTGACGTTTCGAAGAACAAAACGTTGTCAAAAACGAGAATTCTAAAATTAAAAATGATTGACAAATGCAATTATAACAGTAAAAGGCTAGTTATTTGTCAAGTTTTCAATCTGACTGACTGAATATGGCCTCTCATGATGAGCAAACAATTTAATAATTAATGTAAGGATGCTGTATATATTGCTTACATCAAAAGTTGCTGAAACTAATTAATTGAATGCTGCATCATTTGCTACGCACAGACTATGAATACCAGAGTTATAAATAGTAACTTCCTATCTCACCTTTCGGGACTGGGCCGCGCTTCTTGTCTTGGCATTCCTAATCTTAAGGGTGTCGAGTGCATCTGAAGGGTGTCATTCCTTCCACTCGAATCTCGCCCGTTGTGAAAGCTAGTATGGTGGGTGTAGGTACTAAGGTAGTGTTCGCCTACTGAATCGTCCTCTGAACCATTTTCATCAGACATTCCTGAAAAATATATTTTTCTGTACAGTAAGTTTCTCCACTGAAATGTCGCTTCCTTGGCATATGCTTTAGCTGTACCCGACTTCTGTTAGTAGTGGTCAGATGATAATAACAATATATATATTACGGTATAACCATTTTACAGTGATAATTCTACAATAGAATCTTAGTTATTAAATAACATACAAAAGATAATTTTTCCTGAAGAAAGGAACCTGTAGCACTTGCACACAGGTACTTTACAGATTATACATTAATAAAATAAAGCTTAACAAGAAAATTGACAATAAATTATGCAGCAAAAAAAAAGCATAACAGTCTATGGCTTTTGTACATTCAGAATTCTTCGAACTGAGCCCAAAGGAGACAAAAACATATCCACCTCAATATTATTTGAATTTATCATCATACGATTGATTGCACAGTTATCACCATACAATGTACGATGTTGTTCAAGGTAAAAGAGTCTTGACCGTCTGAGCACAATAGACGGAGGAACATTCAAGTTAAGCTGACACAACAACTCGGGAGATTGGATTATGTTGTTAAGAATCTTGTATATTGTCATAACATCAAAGTTCTTACGCTTAACGTTCAACTTTTGAACATTCAGCAATTTATAGAAAGCACCATAATCAACATCAATGTAGGATATGTTAAGTTTGTAAGCAATATATCGCAAAAACTTTCTCTAAATCATTTATGTAGTGACCAGACACATGTGTTAGACTCAAGCTGACTCCGAACAAATGAAAAGTATAAAACCTTTATAGTATCAATATTGTCAAAGTCTCGGATGTGCCTCTTGATGAATCCCAACATCTTGTAAGCCCTATCGCACAGATTTTCAATATGCTTTGAAAACGTTAGTCCGCAATCGAAAAGCAACCTTCTCAATGGCTGCATTCATTATAGAGTATTGATGAATGGATGGTCTAAGGCTTTTAGTAAACTGTATATGCTTGCATTTATTGCCATTCAGAACCATTTTATTGTTCTTGGACCATGTTTCAAAATTAAGTAGATCAAAGCAAAGTTCATGGTGAGCTGAATTGTGTTCAGAATTTTAAAAATCTTAATATCATCCGCAAAAAGGAGTACCTCACAGTAAATGAAACATTCAACAACATCATTGATGAATAGTGTGAACAAAAAAGGGGCACTATGGCCACCCTGAGGAACCCCAGATGTAACTGAAAAGGGATCTGGAAGAAAATTGTTAATTTTGACAATTTGAATCCTTCCAGATAAATATGACTCTAACCACTCCAGCAGCTGGCCACTGATTCCATACAAGGATGTTAATATCAACCCTGTCGAAGGCCTTGGAAAAGTCGGCATAAACAGAGTCAACTGACATACCACCCTCCAAAGCTCTCGACAGAGTTGTCTGATAAAGTACTAGGTTTGTTGTAATAGACCTTCCCTTAATGAAGCCATGCTGCCATGTTGAAATTATGTTCTTAAATTTATCGGATAAAGCACCTTGGCAAAGTGACAAGCCAATGATACGGGACGGTAATTAGTTACATCATCTTTCTGACCACAATTCTTAAATATAGGAGTCACATAGTTCAATTTCCATGCATTAGAAATATACCAGGTTTTAGTGATAAATTATAAATTAGCCACATTGGTCGGGATAGAGCAAAAGCACACTGTTTTATGAATATGGCTGGAATACAGTCAGGTCCAGGGCCTTTGTTAACATTTTTGTGTTGAAACCTGCCTAATACCTCAGATATCTGTACATGCGATTTATTAACATTGATAAAACTTGTAATATTTGGCTCAATAAAATTTGAAATATTCGAAGCATTAGAATAAACTGATGAAAAACACTGTGCAAATAAATTCGCTATGTCGTGACTCTCTTCACCCACCAAATCATGATACTTCACAGTGGCTGTGCATCTTTTCTCGAATATATTTCCAAAAATATTTCGGATTATTACTAATAGAGTACTAACATAATCTGAATAACACTGATTAGATTGATATTTGCAAAGTGTTCTCAGACTGCTGAACATTTCATATTCCGCCAATGTCTTAGACTGCTTATACTTTGCATGTGCCACTCTTTTTTGCAAAACATTTGACTTAAGTTCTGCATCGAACCAAAACGGAAACTTAAATTTGTTTTTAACCTTCATGACGGGAACAAAGCATGTGAAAACAAAGCATGTGAAAACATGACTCAACGCATTATAAAAACATTCCAAATTTGCATCAAAGACAAACAAACTATCCCAATTCGTACCAAGAAGGAAGCTGTTAAGACCTCCATAATCAGCATTCTTGAAATCATACATTTCTTCACAATAATCAAGTGGATGAAAACTACTTAGGTTTAAAGTAATCAACAATTCAGGATGGTGCCTGTCACACTTAACTAAAATATCATTTGAACATGAAAGAATCATTACTGTTATTACTAAGAACGAGATCCAAATAAACACCATTAGCATTTGGGATGTTATTGATCTGATGCATATTACGATATGGCATTGTTTCCAACAACGATTCCGCAGGCCTTATATTACCTACACTAAGCACACCAAGAGAATCATTACACCAAGTCAACTTTGGCAGCAGTCACTATTCACAAACACTATTCCTCTGGCCAGAAATCAGGTTTTAACAGGAGATTAAAAAATTCTTCACTTACACCAACCTTAAAGGATTTAATTTATTATAAGAGAGTTGAAACACTACTATATCTTTGATGTTATCAATATTGGCTTGATTTTTCATAAACTCAGCAAGTGTATCCTTTGAAACTTCTTTGGAGTCATCTGATGTTACATTTGCCCCAGACACTCTCCCAACATACAACCATTTCTTTTAAGTTAGTGGCACCCCCGATAAGGGCAAATTTTTTCCTGTGCCTTTCAAAACCAAAGGTTTAAGGCTTGGTTTGTGAGAAGGAATTGCAGATGTTGATCCAGAACTGGTTTGTGTAGGGCTGCAAAACCAACTGCTTTTGCCAAATCACTTTTAGAAACCAGTGATGCTCTTTCAGAAATCAGGTTTTAACAGGAGATCAAAAAATTCTTCACTTACACCAACCTTAAAGGATTTCATATTATTATAAAAAGAGAGTTGAAACACTACTATGTCTTTGATGTTATCAATATTGGATTGATTTTTCACAAAGTCAGCAACTGTATCCTTCGAAACTTCTTTGGAGCCATCTGTTGTTACATTTGCCCCAGACACTCTCCCAACATACAAACATTTCTTGTAAGTTAGTGGCACCCCCGATAAGGGCAAATATTTACCTGTGCCCTTCAAAACCAAAGGTTTAAGGCTTGGTTTGTGAGAAGGAATTGCAGATGATGATCCAGAACTGGTTTGTGTGACTGCAAAACGCAAAACAAAACTGGCTGCCTTTGCCAAATCACTTTTGGAAACCAGTGATGCTCTTTCAGAAATCAGATTTTAACAGGAGATCAAAAAATTCTTCACTTACACCAAACTTAAAGGATTTCATATTATTATAAGAAGAGAGTTGAAACACTACTATATCTTTGATGTTAAAGTTCGTCCAGCCGTTGTTGACCTTCGAAACGCATGCAATTGCATGCGTTTCGAGGGTCAACAACGGCTGGGCGAACTATATCAATATTGGCTTGATTTTTCACAAAGTCAGCAACTGTATCCTTT
>MU184329.1:40845-85114 GCA_016904865.1 Pissodes strobi | reverse complement strand
TGACTGCTTTTGCCAAATCACTTTTGGAAACCAGTGATGCTCTTTCATTAGTTCTTGGATTATTTTTTGAGTTATTATTGGGTGGCAATGGTGTTGATTCGACCTGGCCAGTGGAGTTTACTGAAGGAAGCAAGATGAAGCGGTTGGTGTCACATGGTGTAGCTGAGTTTCTACGTTCCTTAGGGCTGTCATTCTTGTGCAAAACAATATTGACGAGCTCCTTATTGGTATCATAGATATTTTTTGCAACCGACTCAAGCTTCTTATTGTTGTTGTCCTCCATAGCACCAAAAAAGCTTTGCATCATCTCTTTTATTTTGTCTATATTGACTGCAGGACATACCACATTATTGTCAACATGTGTTCCGTAACAAAACGCATCTAACCTCACTGGAAGAAAGACCACTAAAAGACCTACAAATTGCCTTTTTACACTTATGGTATTTAAATCCAAATAGGATATTTTTTTCTTCTCTAAAATAGCACTTGGACCTACATGATTCGCAGTCTAGCTGAGACTCTGTGCCATTGCAATCATCAGTTTCCCCCATTGTAAGTAAGTTCACTGGGCAGACGGTTGACCATGACAACAAACAAAGATCAGAGTTCAATGCAGAAATACCAAGATTTTTAAAGTAAAATAATGCTTCAAAAAGTGGTAAAAGAAGCACACAAATGTTTACAGAAGAAAACAACACTTTAAATTCAGTGATAGCAAATTGCTCTGGTTTTTAAATACACTTTGCACCATAAATCTTATCAAAAACCGGCGGAGCACATGAATAACAAACAATGACACATGAAAGTTCAATGACATGATGAGTATTTACTAATAAATGTTAGCGACTCAAAATTTCAAGCATCTACATACCGTCACATTCATTTCTATTGGTACAATCCGGATCAATCCTGGACAACAGTCTCTCCGTCTTTTCAATTTCTGTGCCCAATTGAGCGTTCAACGGGTGATCCCTGTCCTGGGATGGCTCCCTCAAACGATCCAAAGTCAGATACAAACAATCACGGGCTCTAAAAAACAAAACAAACATCTCAAACATCATAAATTTGGTGTGTTCTCTCTGAGATTAAAAACAAAGGTTATATTGGTGGGTTCTTACCTTGACAATAAAATAATGTTCTGACTTCTCATCTCAGATGTAACGTTTTCTTTATTATGGTTCGTTTTGGAGTCCGCCATGTGTTTGTATATTTGGGACTGGTAAAAACTTGCATACGGGTCTTTTAAGCCCTCAAAAATATGCATGGCTTTTTCATAGTCTTTCTTTTTCATGAGCTGCACACCTAGAATATCAATAACGCATTATTAACGACTCAATTTAAACATTTGCAATGAATAGTTACCCATAAACAATTTAGCATTTTCGATATAATTAGTTATTTCATCTTGCATTAGTTCTTTATTGCTTTTGTATTCAAAAAGCCTATTATTTGGATACACCAATGCATGCTCATTCTTCAGTTTTTCCAGCAATGGAATGGCAGTTTTCCAGTACAGCTCGGCTCTAAAAATAAACAATGTCAATCAATTCGAAACTATGAAGATTCGAAAACTATATACCTCGCAGAATTGGCTTCTATCTCAGACTGTTTAGTCAAGTGTTTCACTCTCTCTGCAAATGCTGTTGCCAAAGTCACTAGAAGTTTGACGTCAAGTCCATGATTTCCAACACAACGTATAACCTAAAATATGATTCCAATTTCAATTGTCCTATGCAATGAAGAACACTATGAAGATATGAGATTATTAAACAAAAAACTTATAAGTTTAGTAGTACTACACACCTCTATTCCCTTAATTAGAACTAGTCTGATCTCGCCCATATTCGAAGCATATTCATGCTTATACATCTTGTATGCTGCCAATAAGAACTTGGCTTGATTGAGTGTTCCCAAATTTCCAGTAATTGAGACGGGCATTACTGAAGGCCTGGAATAAAAGAAAATACTTCAAGAACAGCCTGGTTTTAACTATCCAGTTTACACACATAAGACTATTAATATCATATATGCTTTATCGTACCTGTCTTGAGTGAAGTATGTCAAACTACTATCGGCATTCTTGATTTTCGACTGCGCGCACAAGGCGGCGCAATAGATAAAACTCTGCACATCCAAAACGCTCAAAGATTCGGCAGCACAATTGCTCAAATTCTTCACCGTATATTGCAGGCCGTCGAAAGTTTTGAGCGTGAAGTCTGAGAGGTGTTGGTAGTTTAGGGCTAACCATATGTAGTGATGCAGGGAACTGGGATGCACACTTTGAGCCACCTACAAATCGTGTATCAGAGAGACAATCACATAAACAGAAAAAGCTTTGTCGCTTACCTCGTTATATTTAATAAGATCTCTATAATCTGGCAGTTTGATGACCGGCTCCAAAGTTGAGGAAATAAAGAAGCTTGTGCTGGCTTTCAGCTGCTGGTCACGCTTGACGAATAGCTAAAAGAATATTGCTATTTAGCATTTCTTCCTTATCAGAACAAAGCTACCAATTCACATCAAAAACAGCACTTCTTGATTTGATTTTAATGACTGTTGTTAATGTAAGCAGAATAAGCTCCGATTTTATTTCATTAAGAACACACAACACATGCAAAGTCTGGCGACGTTCCGTAGCGCTTGCTTATCGGCTTTTAGTTTTATTATTGTTTTGATTATATGTATACTGCTGACTATGGCTGAATATAGGCACCGTTGTAATTTCTCAATGTTTCAATAAATAATTAATCAATAACATTTATTTCAGTTCGCTACAACGTGTAAAGTCACCTAAACCTACTATACATAGCTTAACTTAACCTACGCGCCATACTTGGCTGACAAGGCGTTCGCATCTTCGCAGAGATGCACTCACGACCTCGCAACTTGCATATCGCGGTAAAGTGGGCTACTAGAGTGCCCAGCCCTGTTTCTAGTAGGCAAGTGGCAATGCTTTTTATATCAATGTTACTTGAGCGATGCCCTTCAACAGAAATCAAATTGGACGTTACTTACAGATGGCAATAGAACTAGATGGCTTGTTTTGAGGAAGAGGGAGGATGCGGGAAGGTAAATATGGGAAAAAGGCACATTGAAAAACCCCATGTCACGGTTCATTGGGTTTTTAATCACTCTCGCATTCATACTCTCATTCATTCATTCGACATAGTGAAGTCATGCTACGCTTGTCGGAGCAGGGAGCGCAGAGACGGTCGGACTACAGTGTGTGACTGATGTCGCCACTATATACCTGGCCATATTTATACTGGTCGCAGGTCCCTTAGCAAGCCCCGCCCACCATGCTTTTGGGTCATAGTGGGAGGGGCCCGCTCTGGGCCAACGGCATCGGCTAAGTTGGCCGTTTTCGGCGAGCCGCGGATACCGTGCTCGAAAAATCTGCACGCGACTTTATCCACGTATTCCCTGACGTACTCAATACGGGACATCGCGTGCAGATCCACGGTCCTGGTATACCAGCCCGCCGAAAGGACAGCCCTGAAAAGCCGATTCTGCAAGACTTGCAGCTTTTTCATCTGATAGTCAGATATAGAGGTCCAAACCGGTGCGCCATACATTAGGAAGGGGCGGGTGATGGATCGGTAGAGGGTGATCTTACTTGAGGGACTAAGGAAGGAACCATGCCTGATGAGAGGTCTCAGCTTTTCACAGATTAAGTAATTTTTGTTTCTTATGTGGGCTACGTGATCCAAAAACGAAAGCCTTTTGTCAAGCATGAATCCTAGGTACTTGACTTTGGATTTAGGAGGGATGGGGATGTCATTTATAAGGATGGGTAGGGTTTCAATATTCGTGAATTTACGTGTAAATATGGCCAGTTCGGTTTTGGAAGCATTCAGTTTGATCTTCCAGTCAATATGATATTGACTAATTTGCGTCATATATGCCGCAATATTGTCAGTCGCCTCCTGCGCGCTAGGGGCACGGGAGTAGAGGGCGGTATCATCGGCATATAATGCCAGTGATGAGTGAGGGTGGGAGGGAAGATCTGCTATGTAATAACTGAATAGCTGCGGTAATAGCACTGTTCCCTGCGGGACGCCAGCTTGTATCGGCCTCAAAGTTGAGTCCGAATTGCCGATTCGAACCGAAAAGGAGCGCCCGGCCAGGTACGACACGACCAATGCAGCCAAGTGCAACGGAAAGCCGTGTTTAATAAAGAGCTTGTAAAACAGGCCATTATGCCATACCCGGTTAAACGCCCTCTCAATGTCCAGGAGCAATAAGGCGGTGCAATGCCCTTCATTGAACCCCTCGTATATGTCCTCCACGATTCTCGCGGCAAGCATATTAGTACTATGCCCACCGCGAAAACCGAACTGCTCGTCCGGCAGTATACGGAGGCTCAGGGCGGCCTCATTGAATCTGGACAGTATGAGCTTTTCAGCTACTTTGCTCATTGTATGTAACAATGATATGGGACGGTATGAGCTCGTAAGCTTGAGGTCTTTCCCGGGTTTGGGGAACAACACTATCCGCGCGATCTTCCACGAGCTAGGAAAGTGTTGCAAGCGCAGCATAGCATTCACTATATGCATAAAATGTACAAAGGATTTGTTGGGTAGGTTTTTCAGGAGTAGATAAGGGATAGTATCAGGCCCCGGAGCCTTGTTCTTGGGCAGACAGCTAAGAACTTTGCGTAGCTCGGTCGGAGTGACGAGGAGCTTATTCATTACAGGGGGTGCGATTGGATATTTGCTGTTTGAGATCAGTCTCGTGAGCTCCGTAATATGGGCGCGCGGTGTCTGGTGATTCCCTGTGTACACCCTCAAGGAAGTCCTCAGAGGCCTCAACTTTGGCCTCATCGGCCAAAACATCCTCGCCGCGATGGTGAATAGCGGGGATGTCAGTTGTGCCCCTGCGAACCTGTCTCGCGAGCTTCCACAGGGAGCCATCCCCCGTGCCTAGCCCTTTTACGAAGTTCATCCAAACCGCATCCCTGTGTGCACGAATATTGTTGTGCGTTTAGTTCGTTCACTGTTAGCCGGTCGTTCACCACGCGGCTCCTTTGCCATCTGCGACGAATTCGCTTCCGGAGATTGATCAGGAGAAGGATATTATCAGGAAAAGATTCCGTAAACGGCCTCTTCCTGACTTTTGGACATAGTGCGTCCCTGACGCACTGGATATTTTGGGTAAAAGTGTTCACTTCAGTCTCCAGGTCTTGGACGGTATCGATTTGCCTCAGGATGACAGTTAGGTTACCCAACCTCGCCCTAAACATCCCCCAATCGAGATTTTTATATGAAATCATTTCAATTTCATCGGCTGCCGGCCGCCTAGCATTAGCTAGGCTCATCTTGATTGGGAGGTGATCAGAGCAGAGGTCCGCCTATGATCTGAGATCGTGCGGCGCCTGCCACCCCTCGAACAAATGCGACATCCAAGAATGAAGGGGTGAAGCGTTCACTGTAGTGAGTGGGTTCAGTTGTTCGAAGGTATTGAACATCCAGATTGTCTTCTATCATATTTCGTGCAATGCGGCCTTTCTGGTTCGATGTATTATCACCGAACACAGTATGCCGAATGTTTAAATTGCCTATAAGTACCGAGCGCTTGCCGGGCTCTAAAAAGACTAGAATATCCGCTTGAGAAATACGCAGATCGGGGGGTGCGTACGCGCCGCTGATACACAGGCCACCTTCGAGCTCGATGCCAACATGTTCTATGACCGTTCTTATTTGGATCCGTCTTTAAAGGTGCGTACAGACCTGACGAGACGCGCGCGCGACGCGCACGGTTTTCTCGCGCGCCTGCTGTGAACCATGTAGAGAGATGCGCGCGCCACGCGACTAAGTTCTATTGCACTTCTTCACTGATTCTCGCGCGATTGCTACGCTCCTACTACTACCCGACCACACTGCGCCTCGCTCTTTCTTTGATCTGCCGTCGAAAAGCCGACAGCAGACGGGTAGCGACGCGCCTCGGACAGGCGGCGCTAGCGCCGCGCGCGCGCCCCGTCCACACTTAGGAATTTTGGACTGTCGCGTGCGTGCCGCGCGCGCGTCGCGTCAGGTCTGTACGCACCTTTATATCTCAGTGACCGGTGTATCAGGCAAACCACGCCTCCCTCTTCTCTGATTGGCCGATGAAAACGTTCAATAGCCTAGCCGCGAATTTTCAGCTTGAAGTCGGCTCTTAGCCGTGGTTCTAACAGGAAGGCAATCTGAAAATGGGACTTGCACATGAAATGCTTAAATTCATCAAGTTTGTTTCTGATACTATTACAATTCCAGGATAAAACATTAAGCGCGGACATTTAAAACAAGCCATATATATATATTATACTTGTGTATTTCGGTACTGAAAAATTGCAGGGTGACCTGCAAAATTTTCACTTTATCGCCGCTGCACGTTTCCAGCATACTGCTGACCTCGTCCAACGCGAAATACAGTTCAGATAAATTAACAAGTGAATTTATTTTATTTACAACATTAGTAAGATTTGATATAATGTTGTGTGCATTGCTAGCATTACCACTTACCCCGGTTTGTGGCGCGGGTTTCGATTGTCGCTGTTGCGAGGCCTTGAGCGTGTTCGGGAAGGCCTTATCATAATCTTCAGGAGCTTTAGTTGTGGATTGCTGGCGTTGCGGCTTCGGTGGGGGGTCTCTTCTATTTGTACCCCGGCCTTGATTAGCTGATGGCCCGCGCCCCTGCCAGGCCGGCGTGGCGGGCGCGGAAGCTGGCTTAAACTGTTGGGGCTGCTTCGGTGCTTGTTTATTTGCCTGGAGTTGGTTTATTTTGTAAATATATACAGGACATTCTCGATCGATTGCCCTGTGTGAGCCGCCGCAGTTTGCACATTTGGTGAAATCACTCGTGCAAGAAGTGATTTCATGTGCTAGGCTAGGACACATTTGCTGCACTTAAAATTCTTTGTGCAGTATGACATCGAGAGCCCATGGCCCTGACATCTTCTGCACTGCATTATTGGCCTTATATTGCGGCGATTTTCCCATGTTACCCTTATATTCATAATCGTGCGGATGTCCTGTTGAATTTTTTTGAGGGTAACTGACGCTTCAGTTACAACTAGATACAGCGGTTCGCGTGTCTTTTTCATAGCAAAAACGTTTTTAATGTTGTATTGGTGCTCGTCAGTTATATATTTCTTAACTTCGCTTACCGGTATATCACCGTCAAGCCCACGAAGTACATACGCTCGCGTCTTCTGGCTTTTCTCAGCGTAAGAGTGGTAGCGTATGTTTTCCATATCCATCACCCTCTTGAAAGTTGCCCAGTCCTTTTCATGTTCAAAATAAAAAATTGTCGAATTTCTTGCATATTTTATCGTATACTTTTGTATGAGCATGTTTTTCATATCATTGAGGAGTGCTGAATGGGCCTTAAGCTTACCCTCCATTACGACTGGGGGTGGCGGGCCAGGTTTAACCTTAAGGGCGGTTTGCGCCTTTTCTTTAATGCGCGCGCTAGTGCGAGAGCGGGTAGCAGTCGGTTTTCGGTTAGTTGTGTTTGCAGATGAACTTGCGCTCTGCGTATCGTCTTCTAGGTCAGACAGGGATTCGAATTGGTTGCTCGGTTCTATCCCTGTAGGGGTGCCAAAGTTTAGCTTCACTTCCCTGACATTTTTTCTGAAAGGTATTGTCTTTAAGGGCATTTTAAAGCCATCTTTGACAGTGCGGGGTATCAGGAGCGCAGAAGCGGCCTGCTCTCCTGCGGTTTCGCTGACCTTGCCCAAGGTTACCGGCGTTGCCGAACGATGGTCGCTGGGGCTTTTTTCTTCCGTTTCTTTATCCGTGTTTTGCTCGACTTCCATGTCCGAGCTATCGTCTAGCGTTTTTTGCCTTTTCTGTGAATTTCGACCGGTGTCGATTTTAGCCTTTACGTTTCACTTTGAGGTTGAGGGTCGTAAGTCATGCTTTACTCGAAGGTGGTCTATGCTCTTGCGGAGATGAGGGAGTATATCTTCCGTATTCATATTAGAGATGGAAGCTAGAAATGGAGCTATTTCGGCGCAAATCTTACATTCAGGTGCTGTTTTGCATAGGCGTTTATAAATATTCAATAAATAGTTTTTACTCAACAGGTTATGGGCCCAGACGTATTTTTGTAGCGGGTTAAAAATTTAATTCTGAAGCAGGACCCCGCGGTTAGTCGGGTAGTTTGGGGACGCCGAATTGAACGAACATTATTGGTCAGTCAAAATGAAAACCGATAAAATCAGAGTTGAAATGTTACGGCATCAGTGGCAGTTCGTTTTACAGACATTGTTGGACAGTGAGGATGCCTTGGATATCTGTACTGGGAAAGATGAACAAAACTTGATCGAACTGCAAGAAAATTGATTGTTACCACCGTTGAAGCCAGGCCATTGCAGTTGCTAATGAACTGTGAAACAGCTGAAAAAATGTGGATGAAGCTTCAAGGCGTATTCGAAAGAAAATCTGACGAAAGTTTGTCACTGATACAATAGTATATTATTTTATATGGAGGAAAAGTGATACTTTTCATGGCGCGCTCGTGTTTAACAGCCGAACGGAGTGAGGCTGGTAATAGAGAGCAAGCCATGAAAAGTAACTTTTCCTCCAAATAAAATATGCTGTTTTTTCTTCAAATGTCGATGAATTAATGCAAAAACATCTCTTTTTAATAGTAATAATAATAATTATTATTAAAGATAAGTGGGTTCGCAAGGGGGCTTAGACCGGTGTCGGTGAATAGGCACAGGTTGTTGCTATAGTAATGTAACATAAAGCTGTCAGTGGACACTGTCAACAATAATTATTTTTTAAAGATTGCGTCTCCGATTGCGTTTTAATTCCGTATTGATAAGCAGTTATTGAGTAAGTTCGATTAAATGATAACCAATTTGTTTCTAAATTAGTGATTTTTACAAATGCAGTCACAAATTGAGTGATAAATATAAATTGTAAATCAATAAATCTTGAGTTGTTGACGCTTATTTTGTTGTCGGTTTGTATTGTATCTATGTTGCTATGACAACACTTTTACCTCCGCCGCGCGCCGGCGGAAAAGTGAAAAGTAAAGCTCCGGCGGAGGAAAAACGAAACTTCACGGCCGCCTATACAGTCGAATAAAGACGGATTTACTGACGTTTGAAGAAAAAAGCAATTTTCTCAGTATCAATGGAAAACAGATTGAAACATTGTTCAACACATTTCATCGTTAGGGCAATTGGCAATAAAGATGAAAACGTTTGGGGGTGAAATTCCTGAATCAATGCTAATAACAAGAGTATTGTCTACGTTCCCTGCCAGTTATAATCATTTTCACAGTGCATGGGATTCCACAGACTCTACAAAAAGAGACCTGGAAAATTTAACGACCCGCCTGTTAACTGAAGAGCTTCGTCTGCATACGCAAGTGAAAGAAGATGAGGCAGTGGCGTTACCGTCAAAAGTAAATGTCTGAACTAAACATAATAAACAAATTGAGGAGCTGACAGAGTCAAGCAAGAACATGATATCAACTATTAGAACACTGGAACTAGAGAATGCTGAACTTGGCACGCAAATAAAAACTCTAAACTATGAGCTGTTTCAATTTCAGAATAAATGTAAAATGCCTGCGCCTGTTACAACATTAACACCGCCCTGCAATATCTCTATGCATCATACAACTCGACAAGTGAAGAACAAAATACTCATCTTACAGATGTAAAAGGCTATTTTTGCCTCTCTTTAAGCGACACACAAAGAGCCAATATGACATAAACGGCCAGTATATGGGAAACTTATTAATTGAGGATATGCTTGAGAAATGCGTTCTGTACTGTAGTAAGCTTACCAAGAGTGATTTTGTTTTTGTTTTCTTTAATCCGAAGAACTCTATTATAGGAAAGCGCCTAGACAAGGAACTAATTGTGAGGCTCCTCAACGTTATGAAACATACTAATGCCACTTTAATTGGACCACCTCTAAGTAGAGGCCGACCCATACTGAATCATCTCAAAGCCACCCTGCATAAAGAAATCTCATCTCTTGTTGACGCCGAGAATGGGGCTACTAGTGTGCCCTGCATAACTCCAGGACCCATTGATAAGAAAGAACTATATGATGCTTTACCTGATTGATATATGTAACTTAAATTATCAGGGTTCAAATTTTACAGAAAATCACCAGCTAATGACTCAGAAATGATAAATTTGTCTTCGCCAACAACCTGTGAGACACTCCTGCCTGCTCCTTCCAAAACACATGTCATAAACAATTCACTAAATCTCACAGTAAATCCGATCAATCTTGAAGAATACTCTCTTCTTTTATTAAACATTCAATCAATGCGGAATAAAACAGCAGAACTTTCAATATTTTTAATTGATTTATATAACTCCAATATAGTTTTACTCACTGAGCATTGGTTGAGGTTGAATGAAATTGTTTATTTACCAAATTATGCAATAGTATCCAACTTCTGCAGAACACAAGTGTCTCAGGGGGGCTGCATGATTCTGGTGAATGAATTGTTTTTGGAGCAGAGTTCTTTTCAGCGAATAAATAAATATGATTATCTCCCAAAGGAGACCGCGTTTGAGTTCTGTATGATGCTCTCCAAGCCAAAAACTTTATATGTTGTATGTATTTATCGATCTCCTATTTCAGACTGTAATGATTTCTTCTTGGCTCTGAAGAGTCTTCTCTGCGAAATTCCATGCTCTGGACATATCATAATTACAGGGGATTTTAACATAAATTATGATGATGAGAGCTCTGCTTCGACCTTACGTTTGCGTAATTTGTTTAGGTCTTTCAACTTGCAAATGCATGTAGACTGCCCGACTCGTATCACCAGATTCTCGTCCAGTACAATTGACTATGTCTGCTCTAATTTCCCAAGCACAATGATAAATTGTAGCATTAAAAATGCAGCCTTATCTGATCACGCAGCTATTGTTCGTAAGGTTTCAGTTCCTAGAAAGCATATTAAAACAAAGTCACGCTACGGACGAATTTTTGGTGACGGGAATTATGGGCGGTTTTGCAATTTAGCTGCCTCTGTTGATTGGGGAATTCTATGTAACCTGCCTGATCCTGTCTCCGAATTTCATGCAAATGTGTTACGTCTATTTAATGTTGCTTTTCCCGTTGTCAAGCTTAAATCAAAAGTTACCTCGAATAAATCCTGGCTTACTAAGGGTCTGAAAATGTCTTCTAAATACTTGCGCTCCCTTCACATTATCAAAAAGTATACTGACTGTCCAGCCTTTCATCAGTATTTCAATACCTATCGCTCCTTATATCGTAGGCTTATCAGGATCGCTAAAGAGTCTTATTATTCAAATCGCATGAACAACAGTAAAAATAAGCCAAGAGAATGCTGGAAGATTGTCAATGATATCAGAAGTAAGAGCAACTATAAACCAGGTGCTAACCCGGAAGTTCCCCTTGATGAACTGAATACTTTTTTCTGTGAAATTGCCCAATATCTCGAACAGAAACTCAATCCAACAACAGAGCCCCTTAGTTATCTGTACAATATGACTGTTCAAAATTCCTTCTTTTTTCAACCCACCGACTTCATTGAATTAAAGAGTATCTTAACCTCTATGAACAACAAGAATTGTTCTGGAGAGGATGGACTTTCGGCTAAGATTTTCCTCAACTTACCCGACATTGCTTTAAAAACACTTGCTGACGCAATTAACATTTCTTGGACAATGGGCACATTTTCAAACTGTCTAAAATCAGCAAAAGTCATTCCAGTTCATAAAGATGGCAATCTCGATGACCCTTCAAACTTTACACCCATTTAGCATATTTACGAAAAAGGGGAATTGTTTTACAGTTTGTTCAATGATGTACGCAAATTCAAATCTGCCAAAATTTCTATGGGCGGAAGCTATGAACACCGCTGTATATATTATAAATAGAACCTATTCAACAAGTGTGTCAGGATAAGTCCATTTGAGGTATGGTTTGGTAAAAAACCTTCCATTAAAAATTCTAAGGTGTTTGGTACCGAATGTTATGTTCACATTCCCAAAGAAAAACGTCAAAAACTTGACAAGAAAGCCGTAAATGGATACCTAGTGGGATATCTGGAAGGTGTAGAAGGATACCGGGTTTGGGTTCCTGAAATTCACGACATAGTTGTCAGTCGTGATGTTATCTTTAAGAAAGAGCGAGTATGTGCATCAATAAATGAATTGGATCAAAATGACTTTTAAGAAGAAAGTGACTCTAAATTCAGAGTAAGAACCTTCATCGGAAAATGTTAGACAGTTACGAGATTGAAGCAAACTAAATCCACCAGATTTCTATGGGATACCAGTAGCGTTACTTGCAGATTGTGCAGAACCTACAAACTTCAATGAGGCAATTACATCAAGTGATACAGCTCACTGACGTAAAGCAATTGATGAAGAAATTGAGTTCCTTAGAAGGAATGAAACATGGAATCTGATTGATAGGCCAAACAACAACAAGGTACTCAATAATCGTTGGGTGTACCGTGTTAAAAATAATTCTTATGATGATTCACAAAAATATTTCAAAGCTCGCTTAGTAATTAAAGACTGCACACAAAAAGAAGGAATTGATTATACGGAGACCTTCAGTCCAGTAGCTAGACTCGATACGATAAGAGTTGTGCTAAGTTTTGCTGCGTCTAAGAAAATGTATATCAAACAATTTGACATCAAAATTGCATTTTTACATGGAACAACCGAAGGGTTACGAAAATGGCACCAATCAAGTCTGCAAATTAAACAGAAGCCTATGTGGATTGAAACAGGCGCCTCAGTGCTGGAATAAGCGTTTTAAAGAATTTCTATAAGAAAATCATTTAAAAGAAAGCACCACAGATACTTGTTTATATTTATCTGTTGGAAATGAAAATAAGCAATTATTGGTCCTTTTATACGTAGATGATGGACTTGTAATTGGGTCACATGATGAAGACGTAAACATGTTTTTTCAATTATTAGTAAGTCAATTTGAAGCGAAAATAACAACAAACGTTAGCAATTTTCTTGGCATGCAAATACAAAAAGCAGCGAATGGTGACACCTTCATTCATCAAACCAATTACGTGAAGAGGATTCTCAATCGATTTGAAATGTCTGAAGCAAATCCAGTGTCAACTCCTATTGATGTAAAATGGTACGAAGGTAAATTTCCGTATCGAGAAGCAGTTGGAAGCTTAATTTATCTTCAAGTAGTGACTAGGTCAGATATAACAAGCACAACTAAATTGTTGTGCGTGCCGTCCCTGCCCGACGTATTGGTAATCGCAGCTCTAAAGTTCACCAGTTTTAATAGTTTTCTACACGTAATTAATTTTCCAAAACGGGCTGGCGATTTTATCTTAACCTCAATTTGATGTAGAATATGTAGTTTAACCATAAAAACTCGCGCAGTGTCCACATAGTGGCTCTTTCGGCTGAAATCACTCTGGTTGGACTTGTTAGTGTTTACATTTTTTCTGTGAATTTGCCGTTGAATACGGACAAACTGCACGAATGGCGCCTTTTGCTAGCAAACAGGCAAGGTGGTCGCACTGTGAAAAATCAATTAGGGAGAGCTCGCCATCAATTTCATGTCGTTCCTGCTTATCATGGTTTCACAAGGGCTGCTCTGATCTTACTAGCCCCGAATTTAACAAGCAGACATCCATGTGGAATAATTCAAAAGAGACTACTTGGACTTGCGGCTCCTGTCTGGAAGATACCAATAACCTACGATCGGCTAGTAAGCATAACTCTAAGTCAAGCTCTCGGCACTCCATCGGCCCGGGCGTTGCTCCCTCCCAGAGTGTTCCTAGCTGTGACGTGCCCTCTAACTCTGCAATCAGTAACCAAGTTTCGCTGAACGACATCATGGAGAAGTTGCTGTACATCGAATCTCAGCATGCTATACTTCTTACTAAATATGAGGATTAAATTAAAATAAACACCGAACTCAGATCGGAGATTGCTGATATAAGACGCCAAATTTCTACTAATTGCGGCGCTGATGGCCCTGCATCGAACCCTCAAGTTCAGGAGAGTGGTATATATTCGGGGAGGTGCTGCAGAGGCAGGCTCGTATGAACAACCTAATGATATTTAATCTGCGTCTGGAAGAGGGAGCTCCCGAGTTGGACCAGATATCCTCGCTGCTGTCTGACGGGACCTCTCGTAGGATCGTGGCTGCTGATGTTTCCAGGGTCGGTAAACCAAATCGTAACGGTCACAAGCCTCTGAAAGTGACCCTCTCTAGCTCGGGCGACGTGTCGGCTGTGTTGAGGAGCCGGAGAAACTTTATCGACGCCCATCAGATCTACATCGAGGCTGACCTATCTCCAGCTCAGCTGAAACAACTTCAGGATACGAAAGATGAACTGCGGGTTCGCCGTACAAACGGGGAGGAAAATCTCATTTTGAGGTATGTTAACGGTATTCCAACAATAACTGCAAAAAACCGAAATCCCTTACAATCTCAACTAACGACTTAACCTGCTGCTACCAGAATGTCAGGGGTCTACATACTAAGACGCATAGATTTTACAGTTGCGTGGTCTCCTCAGATTATGACGGCATTGCTGTCACCGAGTCCTGGCTCCAGCCGGATATCCTGGACTCAGAACTTTTTCCAGACTTATATATCATATACCGCTCTGATAGAAGAACAGACCGAATGGACGAATCCAGGGGAGGGGGAGTCATGCTTGGTCTTCACAATAGGCTCAGTTCTGAACTACTGGATCTTTCAAATATCAGTAACACCGTGCCAAATATAGACTTATTAGGTTGTAAGCTCACTTTAAATTATTTTGTATTTTACGTATTTATTATATACATCCCTCCCTCTGCCACCAGCGCCGACGCCGAAACTTTTTTTGACCTGCTCTCGTCACTGGACATAATGATTTCTAAAAACTTATTTTTCTGGGCGATTTCAACAATCCCTCCTTTTCATTCACTGTTCCTCTTGGTCCCAGACACAAAGGTTTACTAAACCTCAGCGAGTTCCTCAGCTTTAAACAGTATAATACTGTCCCAAATTTAAACAATCGTTTCCTTGACCTTGTTTTCGCCAACTTTGCGGTTAATGTAGCTCATAATGATGTGCCTCTGGTCGAGGAGGATCCACATCATCCTGCTCTGTCTCTTGATTTTCAAGCGGTACTTCCTTATGCCGTCAACTTTCCTGTGAACAACGCTCAACCACCCCGCCTCAACTTTCGTAAAGCTGATTATACCAGGTTGTATGCATCGTTATTGCACACTGCATGTCAGTCCTTCTATGAGATTCTTAATAATAGCTTTGCTGCCGGTACACCTCTTAAGCAACCCAGAAGAAGGCGTTTTCCGTCTTGGTTTTCAAGGGAATTGATTGACAACATCTTCAGAAAAGAAAGATTGCGTCGTCAACTTCAGACGCGCGACTCTGCCTTCTACCAAACAAAGTATAGTTCTTTGCGTAGGCTAATTAAATCACTAACTCAGAGGGACTATAAGGACTTCATTGGGACTGCTGAGCGAAATATAAACAACAACCCCTCCAATGTTTCGTCTTTCGTTCAAAGTAAAAAGGCCCAGTCCCGCATCCCAGCCACCATGAACTACTCAAATAAGCCCGTCCATAGGCCTCATAATATCGTATCTGCCTTTGCTGGCTTTTTTGGAAGTGTCTATGGGCAACCCGAGTACGTGGATTTGTGCGCTCAAACGGAATACTGTGAGCTCATTGACATTCCCACAGTCACTTCCGAGGAAGTAGAGTCGGCTTGCAAAATGCTGAAAAATAAATCAACATATGGGCCGGACGGAATTCCCAGTTTTTTGGTGAGAGACTGTTCCTCAATCATGAGTGTTCCTCTTTGTCATATTTTCAACTTGATCTTGGGCACTGGTGTGTTTCCGGAGGTTTGGAAGATTGCCAGGGTTTGCCCTATTCTCAAAAAAGGCGATCCATCTCTAGTAGAAAATTATCGTTGCATTTCCATATTATGCAACTTTTCCAAGGCGCTAGAGATTGTCTTACAAAAATACCTATTCTTCAAAATACGTAACTGTCAACAGTTCATCAACACGGCTTTTTTTCCAGAAGATCATGTATGACTAATGTCTGCTCTTTCTCCTCTAACGTCTGCGACGCCCTTAACCGCAGAAGTCAAGTGGATGTCATTTACACAGACTTTTGCAAAGCATTTGATCAAATTGATCATCACATTTCACTACGGAAGACATCTGACCAGTTCGGTTTCTCCAACAAACTTATCTTAGTATTGGAATCTTATCTCTTCAATCGTCGTCAATTTGTCGAAATCGAGGGTTTTACATCGGAACCTTTTGTACCGACGTCAGGTGTCCCCCAGGAGTCCAACCTGGGGCCACTGCTGTTCAACATATTCATCAACGATCTGGTCTCTCTGATAGACTGCAGCTCTCTCGCCTATGCTGACGATCTGAAAATTTTCCACCGCATCGATGCATTCGAGGACCACGTGTCTCTTCAAGCCAGTATTGATACGGTCAGTAGGTGGTGTGTGGCTAACAGACTTCGCTTAAACTCTCCAAGTGCAACGTTGTTTCCTACTCTCGATCTAAAAATGCAAGTCTTTTTAATTACACCATAAATGATTGCACCTTGATTAGGCGTACTACGGTGAGGGATCTAGGTGTTGTTTTCGATGAGAAATTCTGTTTCACCAGTCATATCGATCAGATGGTGGCTAACGCTTCTAGAGCTTTGGGTTTTATACTGAGAACTTGCAAATACTTTTCAAACGTATCCACCCTTAAGCTCTTGTATTACTCCTTCGTGAGATCAAAGTTGGACTACGGTTCTATTGTTTGGTTCCCTATATATAACTGCCACGCTTACTCAGTCGAGTCAGTTCAGAGGCGCTTCCTAAAATACTTAATGTTCAGGGAAGATGGCTCTTATCCTCAGCGAGGTCTGAACCATGATCTTATCCTGTCGAGGTTTGCAGAGTTGCCTTTGGCGGTTCGTCGCGACTCTCAGTCACTATCATTTCTCCATAAGCTTCTTTCCTCTAAAATCGACTGTCCACTTCTGTTGGAACGCGCCTATCATTTCACGTACCCCGCAGTGGTGCCAGACATCAACCTACTTTCTCGCTTGAATTTGCGAGGTCAAATATCATATCCCAAAGTCCCATTTACAAAATGTGCCACAATTTTAATCGCATTTCCGCTTTTTGCGACATAAACTTCGACAGCTTACCAACTGTTTTGAGGTACCTGCGAGAGGCGTCTGGTTCCTCCCTTTAGTTTATTAGTGTTATGTATACCAATGTGTATTATATATATTTCCTTTTTTTATATTTACGTATATACATCTATTAACGTTGTGATTTGCTGTTATTATTATCATCGTAACTTGTTATGTGATTGTATTGATTAGGGAGCATTTGTAGGATTTTACTTCCTCTTGTCATATATATACTTATTTGAATTTCCTGTAATTGGGCCTTTGGGCATGTTGGAAATATATGGCTATTTATTTATTAAATTAAACCAGGTCTTTCCCAAAAAAAAATTATAAAAATAAAAACAACATAAGGGCAGAGACTTGGCTAACAAGGGGCTTAAAAACCTCTTGTCAAAAGAAGAGGTATCTGAGGAGAAAAATGTTAAGGGGCGAAATAACAAAAAACGAATACAAAACCTACGCTAAAATATTAACATCACTATGCAAAAAAGCTAAAATAATGACGTATATAAATAACATTAATACTGCAGAAAATAAAGGAAAGGCAATATGGGGATTCATTAAAAAAGTTACCAATAAAAAGACTAAAACTGATAATAATATTCTGGAGAACTTAAGGGACTCAATGCCCTCTGTATCATCTCATGAACTGCTTAATCAGGTGAATGATTACTTTCTCAGTGCTTGTCCAAATCTAAATCAACAATCTAACATCAATTATAAGAATACGAAACGAAATGAGAACTGTCTTGTTTTTGGGCTGACTGATAGAAAGGAAGTGATGGGTTGTATAAAACCGCTAAAGAATAAGAAATCAGTGGGGGATGACGAGATACCAGATTGTTGAAGGATACTGCAGATCTAATAGCAAAGCCATTGGCCCATATCATTAACCTTGTTTTTTGCAAGGGTCATATCCAGAGCAGTTAAAAATAAGTAATGTAAAAGCTATTTACAAAAAGGGGGACAATACTAACATTAAAAACTATAGACCAATATCGTTACTATCTAATATCAACAAAATAATAGAAAATATAATATATAATAGACTGTATAAGTTTGTTGAAGACAATTTACTCTTATCAAATAATCAAAACGGCTTCGGACAGGGCAAAGGAACAATCAGGGCTATATATCAAACTTTAGAGGGAATTTTGGAAGCCGCTAATATGGCACTGTGTATAGATTTCTCGCGAGCGTTCGACTCTGTAGATCATGAAGTCTTACTTAAAAAGCTGGAAATCTGGGGCATAAGGGGTGTCCAATTGAGTCTAATAAGATCATATATGGATAATCGAAAACAACGAGTGGTGGAGATAGATGGCCAGGGTATGTTAATTAAATCAGACTTGAAAAATATAACAAGGGGTGTCCCGCAGGGTCAATACTGGGTCCACTTTTGTATGTTATTTACACTGGTGATCTTGACAGTATCATGAGCCAGCACACTATGATTATCTTATGCGGATGATACAACAATTTTGATTGAAGAAAATTCGGTTGAGGCATGTAGTGATCGGGTTGTTCAGATCATGTCCGTATTGGACAACTGGTTTGCTAATAATAATCTTATATTAAATGTAGAAAAAACACAGCTCGTAAGTACGAATAGGGATTATAAAAGGGACATATTACTGACTTACAAGGCTAGCTTAATTAGTAATGAGTAATGTGTATCATTTTTGGGTGTAACTCTGGATCGCAGGCTTGATTGGAAAGAACACACACAAAACTTGGCTAAATATGTGTATGCACTAAAGATTTTGTCGGAAAGTCTGGGAGAAAACACTGCATTGGTCGCCTATCAGGCATATGTATGCTCAAGGATAAGATATGGGATTATATTTTGGAGAAACTCTGTAGCTGTCAATAGAGTATTTATACTACAAAAAAAAATGCATAAGAAAAATCTTCAGGATAAACCAGAGGGAGAGCTGTAGACCATACTTTGTACAGTATGCATTATAAACCTTTGAGTTACTCTACATACTGGAGGCAGTCATCTTTGTAAAAAAAAACATTCTGATCTGTTTGCTGACTCAGTTAATGAACATCATTATAATATCAGAAAAAAAGGGGCCTATAAAATTGAAAAAACAAAGTATACATATATACAGAGGTGTCACAATTGCTATTAAGAGAATTTGGAATCAACTTACCATGAATTATAGAAACTTAAACCTTATGATTTGAATGAATATTTTAGGGATGAAATAAAACTGTGATATTCTGGTGTATATGTCAATTTGTGAGTTCATAAGTAGGTGATAGTATATGTTATGTAATTGGAAAACTGTATCTTGTGATTCTTGTAAATATCTATGTATTTGTTCTTGTTTGACACGTTCTATGCCCATTGGGCGATGATTAGAACTAATAAAGACTTTATTTATTTATCTATTTATGTGTAAACTATGTGACAAAACGAGGAAATATATGCAACAAGGACTAGTAAAACCAAGATGGATCTCGTAGTAAGTCTGAGATGGTCTATTTACTATTTATTGCACGTGACCTGTGATTAACCCTATAAAAACTTGAAGGAATGGACATTTTTTTTGTTTCATTTCAAATACAGATGCATTTTTTCTTTAGAAGTAGCAATTTTGAATTACAACAGTGAATAAAATAATAACAAGTTGAAGAACATCAATTTCCTAAGAAATTTAGTATTATCTTAAGTTTATTTCTTTGAAAACTTATTAATTTATCCAAAACGTCGCGTACGATACTGGGATCAATAAAAAGCTTGAAACAAGTAATTTGTCTACTTTCTATGTTTTTATAGAACTCAAATATATAGAACAGGCTCTGACCGCTCGTAAACAAACCCATAACTTTCCAAGACTCAAAAGCCTAATTATATCAATAAACTCAGACTAGCCAAGCAACCCTACATATAATATCATGTTGGGGCAGCAAAATGTATAATTTTTTTTATCAAACTCGCTCAGTATCAATCCTACCTTTTTATAAAGTTGCTCACGCCACATGCCCGTAGAATGTTGACCAGCTTTTTCTATCAGAATATTCCTTCTATCTTTGGCCAAAGCTACTAAAATATTACCTGCTTGCGAACATCTGAAATAGATGTTAATTGAAGAGTATTATCATTTATTACCTTGAGCTTTCAAAAAAAACTTAAAAGTTAACTGAGGAGCATTATATCATTATATCTTTATACATCTAAAAATATTTCTTACAATTTCTATAAATTATAAATGCACGTGTTAACATTTTAGCAATATTTCTCCATAAAATACTGAAAAAATTATAATGTACCTAAATGAGGCTTCTTTGTGCCATCCTGCTACCAATAATCTTCTGTTTTCTGGCAAGTTGTTGAACCAGACAGCCTGCATATCCGGTATTGGAATATTGTAAGCCATAAAAAGAAGTGGTAGAATAATATTTTGAACCTGAAACAAATCATTAAATTAACAATAGGTGTGAGATCCACATACACATGAGATGTCAAGAAACATATCTATAAATTTTACATGTAATAACAAATTGAATGACACATACCTCCTTGAATGTCATCAAATCTTTCTTGGCTTGCTTGAAAGCCAAAACGCTGAAATGGAGACACAGCTGTGCCTCATAGTGGTTTAGGAATTCCTTTAACAGTGCCTGGTCGGGACATGAAGCCACACTCTGGCTGGCTTTCAGGAAGGATTGGTCAAAATTGAATACCGCCAATACATAATCCGTGGTGCTTTTGATGTTTTCTAGATGGTCATTCAAAGAAAGGGCGGCTAGCTTTTCCAGTACCAATGCGGAAAGAAACCAAAACTCCCACGTTAGTTGGGTGGAAATGCTCGCGTCTCTTTGATATCTGAAACAGTTGCAACAATTAGTCCCTTAGAGTAAAATTAATACACTGAAACAGAAAAGAAAAATCATTATTAAAAAGGATAGAAGAATATTCATTTTAACACGAAATACAATATCAACAGTATAAAATACTATTCCATTACCTGTAAAAACAACACAACCTAAAACTGTTTTAGTGACTAGAATCATATTGCAGCACAGAAGGAATACTATATGGAAAATGTATGGCGAAGCTGTGTCATACCACCTTGATCATGTCTTAATGTATGTTTGCCTTCACATTGGTGAATAAGTGCTAAATGTACAAGAATACTGACTTTCTCCACCAAGCGTTTTTACTCACCTAACCAAAACTTCAGCAAATGTCTCATACCAGGCGATGCTGTTGTCAAAAATACCCAATTTCTTTTGTTCAACATCAAACGCATGCTTATATGCCTCCTTTACCATATTATTTTCCAAAAAGTGTTTCAGCAGTCTCACTCTCAGGTTAACATCTGTTGGTCTAGAAAAAATAATGGTAATATCTCAGTCAAAACCAAATTTACAGTATCTCTATATGTTTTGATATTTTGATGTTTCGAGCAGATAGATATTATTTACCTATTCTCAAGCTCTTTAATTAAGAACTGCGACACATCTGCAGGATCTTTGCTTTCATTTGTTATAAGTTTTTCTTTGAGATTGGATATTATGGGGTTTTGAGGGTCTAGCGATTGAGCTAAATCACAGAAATATCGAGCTCCGGAATTGTCTACATCGATATCATCTTGAGCCATTAATTCACACACTGTAAAAGATAAAACATTATAAGTAAAGTCTTATAGGCAAGGAACATTGGTCCACATTGAAATGGAAGGATTACAAACCTTTAATAACCAAATTATTCTGTTTCGAATCTTGTTGCAAACTCGTTTTATATGCTTCTAATGCAGCCTGCTTCTTTCCCAGTTTTTCCAGGGCTTTCCCCAACAGGTTATGTCCTTCTGGTGACTTTGGCTTAACACTCAGGTAGGATGTGACGTACCGCACAGCCTGTTCATAGTCACCGACATTGAAATATAGTTTGGCAAAGGAAAAACACCGGAGATTCCTCTAAATAACAAAAGATTAAGGAACTTATTTTAAAAATTAAATTGAATTTTAAAAATAATTTTATCAATTTTCCATCTGTGCTTATTTTGAACGAATTTGACAAGTTTAGTTTGTTGTTTTTCTAAGAGTAATCGTTTCTATGACACTCATACAGAGTAAATTTTGTGCAAACAATTCTAGTTCACATATTGACAAGCACTTCCTAATCGAGTCCAGGGTCTGGTGACACATAGGTTGTGTCAATTTTGAAAAATGTCTATTACACAATATCCTTTCAGAGGTCAGCTGGGACTTAACCAGTTCTTGCCTCTCAGTAGATACAAAATTTGATTTATTTTTAAAAACAATTACTGATGCCATGGGCATAGCAATACCCAAAAATTCAAAAAAATATTAATAACACTCAAAAGAACAAAGTAAACTGGTTCACCAATGAAATACGACAAATGCGCGAATGTTTACGTTTATTAACAGAATGATATACTCCTAGACGCTCAGCAACATTAAAAGAACAAATCAATGTATTCAGAAATCAATACAGGCAAAAAATAAATGCAGCTAAACAAACAGCTAATGCAAACTTTATTAAAAAATCAAAAAACAAGGCCAGATCTTCATGGCAAATCATAAACCAACATTCTAATAGAACACTTGCTAAAAAGTTTGAAACTTAACTAAAAATACAAATTATCAAAGTCATTTATTCTCATTTCAAAAAGTAGGTAAAATCCAGGTGAAGAACACAATAAACAGCTTAAAAAACATCCTTATTGCTCCACTGACAGAATTAATAAATATGAGCTTAACTGAAAACATCTATCGAACAAGCTTCAAAATAACTAAAATTGTACCCATACTCAAAAAGGAGATTTAAATGACCCAAATAATTTTAGACCAATTGCCTTAATCCCAATTATCTCCAAAGTATATGAATCAATTTTAAGAGACCAACTCTATAAATACTTTAAAAATGAAAACTTATTCACAGATTGCCAATATGGTTTTAGAGAGGGCAGGTCAACTTCTCAAGCCATCCTGAGACTGTTGGGAGGCATTGTTGGTGCTTTCAAGAGGGAGAATACATGGAGTAGTATTCTGTGACCTCTCGAAGGCATTTGACTGTGTTTCTCATAGCATCTTGATTGAGAAATTGGAATATTATGGTGTCAGTGGGCCAAGTATAGACCTCATCAGGAGTTATCTCAGTAACCGCACACAGATCACTTGCTTTAATGGTTATTCAAGTAATGTGACAGTGGAACATGGAGTGCCACAAGGTTCTCTTTTGGCACCTCTATATACATAAATGACATAAAGATGGCAGCGCCTGAATCAAACTTAAGTTTATTTGCCGATGATACTGCATTGTTCAATATGAACCAAAACTATCAAACATTGCTTACAAAAAACAGAAGATACTTTGAAAAATGTGGAAGACTGGTTTACTTGTAATAAACTTACCCTTAATAAAGAAAAAACATCTCAGCTTACAGTCACCCTGAGACAAATAGATAAAATACAGGACCATGGATCAGGGGATATAAAGGACCACACCTTAAGCTTTGAAAATCACATAGACCATTTTGTCAAACCGACCTTCTAAAACTATTTTTTTATTGCGAAAGCTAAGGAAATTGGTTCCTTTTCCCGTACTTTTAAACTCTTATCATGGTCTATTTCATTCAGTAGCCTGCTATGCCCTTGCAGCCTGAGGACATTGTGCCCAAGCTGAGAGAGTCTTCAAATTACAGAGGAGAGCTCTGAGAGTGATCTGTGGGATGGATTATCAAGCAGATGTAAAAACTAAATTTACTGACTTACAGATAATGACAATACCATCAACATTTGTGTTTGAATGTTTATTATATCCATATAACAATCAAAAAATGTTGCAAAGAAATAATGATCATCATAACCATGACACCAGACATAACAACCATATTAGACCAGAGTTTTTAAGATTACAAAAACCTAGACTATCTACAAACTATTTCTCTGTTCATTTCTTCAATAAATTGCCACTATATATTAAAGAGTTATCATTGTCAAAGTTTAAAAGTAAAATTAAGCAAATTTTGATTGCAAATCCTTTGTACAAACACAATGAATTTTTGTCCACTGACTTGAGTATTTCATGCTAAATGTGAAGCATAGAATGTCATATATACCAGAATATGACATACACTATAACTGAAAATTTATTATTTTTACTGTGATATTCCACCTGTTAGATTTAGATTTGGGACTGTTAATAATGTACAAAATGTTTAAATAATGTGAAATTGTCTATCTATATGTATTTTTAACCTAGATTTACTTAGTAATTAAATTTTATACTTTTTAACTGTATTTAAGCCTATTGACGTGTGAAAAAAAGTTGATATCTTGCACAAATTAATAAATTTGAATTTGCAAATTTTCTTCTTTTCACTAGAAAGGAGGTGCCCTATAAGGTAGTTTAAGCCAAAAATAAATCAGAGGATCCTCCACATTTGACCTGAAGAAATGCCCCCAAAGTTCAAGTTTTGAGGCTAAATTGACCTAGAATGACAAACTTACACTACTACTTTCCCAGATGTAATGTGCAAATAATGAAAGTGGACATGAAAACGGGGGCCTGGCACAGTGTTGCCGAAAGTTGTACATTTTTTAATGGTGAAGAACAAGCAATTCTTACCAAATTTAAGCGAAGGCATATATTTCACTACACACTCAGCCATCTGCTCCCTTCTCTCGCAACAGGGGCGCAGGCGACAACAACCAACCAAAACTAACCCAAGATATACACAAAAAAAAAATTAAAATTTGTGAAAATACAAATATTTTTTAGTTCATATTCTTCATTTTGGGTTGCGCACCCGGAGGTCCATGTATGAAGCGAAATATTTATCAAATACATACATACAAAGGAATAGTGTAATCCAATGAGTTTCAAATATCTGGCAACAGAGTGTCTTCGTAAATATACGTCTTGCTTATTGCAACATTTGACAGTAAAAAAGAGGCTATTTACAAGAAAAATTTAATTTTGTTTAATGGGGGGGCTAAGTCACTTTAAATTAGGACCAAGCCAAAACGGAGGCCTCTCTTTCTATGCAAATGTCTCCTAATTGATATTTTCACCTGAGAATTGATTTTAAGGTGTGTATTGCCTATATTTCTAATGCTTTTGTGCAGTGGTGCTGAAAATTTGTGTCAAAACTAGAACTTTGGGGGAATATTTTTCAGCTCAAATGTGACAGATCCTCCGATTTTTTTTTAGCTTAAACTACTCTATAGAACACCCCCTTTCTAGTGAAAGAGAAAATTTGCAAAATTGACAACCTATGTGTTACCAAGCATCTCTTGCCTACCAAAAAAGGTAATGTTTACCTTGGAATAGTACAGATGTACAACAATCGTAATTCAAGTATCGCATTCATCGGAACTATACTGGCTTAAACCTACCGCAAGGTTTAAATGTCACCTTATTGCACAATTTTTTAAAATTGCGACACATACTCAGCACTAGTATATAAAGGGTTTAAAACAATATTATATTGTTAAATTAAAAACTCATAGTACACAAGTACACCGCCTTTTTGTTAATAGTACACATTTTTTAGACCGATTCTGTATCACAATTTTGTTCATTAGATGCTTTGGTATTTAAACAAGTCTTATTATTGTTCATAAATAAAATTAAATTTAATAAACACAAAAAGCGTTCAATAAGAAGACTGAATCATGGCAAAAAAAAATAGAACATTACGCCAAATGACCCCTTGGGTCAGTCGCGTAGAAACCAGGCTATAAATAGAATATAAGCTAAAACAAGTGGAAACTTTAACTTCAACATATTCCCTGACTTCTTCTGATAATGAACACGTTAGAACAATCTTGCCTAAGAAAGAAAAAAATGGAAACAACCCAACCGGTTCTATGCAAGCGAGATCGTTACAATGGGAACTACCTCCGTTTCATTGTTGATTTTCTTTAAGCTGTTGTTCACGTGCTTATCAACTTCCTGCCTCGTCCTGAACATCTCGATTTACAACACTAAGGTCTTCCGGTAATCGATCACTTTTTAAATACTTTACAAAAACGTTTATTTGCTCTTTATTTGAAAAATTCAGAGCACCTTTCGTTTACGTCTAGAAATGACAACGACAATATGGCTGACAAAATTTTCAAATTTCCGGCCAGTATGGCCAACACAAAAAGCAAACAGCAAATATCAACTGCGGTGATGCTCGGAACTACAGCAGCACATGTTCTAGTTAGTGTTAAAGTTAAAATTAATGCAGGATTTCTTATCATTTATTCCTACATATTTTACAACTACAATTAATTTACAATATTTAAATAATAAACTATGTTAATAACATAAATGCGTTCTGCAGAAATCTGAAAGGCGAAGATTTGCAGAAGGCTCTTCGGGACGGACACGAGTATCTTTTTAAGCACTCGGAAAGTGCTCTGTCGCATTCACATAACTTGTCTGCGCACGAACCAGGAGCTCCCAATTCACCATGGTCCAATGCTGGAATTGAAACGAATAATGAATGTATGCTTTTTCTAAACCACTTTCATCTCTAACAAGTTCCATTAAATTCAATTTATTTCAAAATTATTTATATAGGTTTGATTTTAACAATTCTTGCTTCGCTCTTAACCTGTTTCAGAATTTTGGGAAGATTACCCAATAATTTTTAACTTACCACAAAGTGGTTTATTGTACCAACACTTCCAATAATACGGTATAAAATACTCAAAGTACATGGGACACTTGACTGCATCGTAACACCAATCGTGTGTCTTGCAACATCTAAAATTCGTTTCCTAGTAAATATTATTTTAATTATTGATATCTTGCAAAATAAATAAAATAAATTGATGACAGATCGGCTATATGAATGAAATAAACATATCCCGCAACGTTTGGCGAGTTTTCTAGCTCATTGAATATTGAGTTATTTTCAGTTCTATACAAAGATAAATTTAATTTGCCTGTTGCCCGTACCACATCAGAGGACTTCGGACTCTTCGGAGTCGCGCGCGCAACACATTATTGACAAAATGTCTAATATTACACTTCACGTATGGCCCTCCGCTCGCTACGGGGGCGCAACCAACAGAAACTAACCAAAAGCATGCCTAAAACATAGAAAACATTTTTTTACACTTAAAAATTAAAAAAAAAATGTTTTTTCATTGGGATAGAACCCGGGCCACCGTATGACAGACTCAGCATCCAACAACAGTGCTACGGACCAGTTGACAGCAATTCGCTAGACCCAAAAGATATGGTGTTTGTCAACAATGAAATGCGCACGCAACTCTGAAGCCCTCTGATGTGGTACGGGAAACGTCTACTACCAACATTGAAATGTATTCTCGCACCAGCTAGTGTTGCCAACCTCAGATTTCCTTTGAAAATAAGGTCCTGATTTACCTGTCAATGCCATCTACAGGGTATCCTGACCCGAACAGTCCACAGAAACATCCGTATCCCTTGTAACTGAGTGGATCGCATCCAGTGGCACAGCTGATCATATTATAAAGTTGACCTACTCCTAAAAATTTAAAACTGAGAATTAATTTCTAATACATGGCGCTGCAGACGTTACTAATATGTAGCCTTCTATTTAATAAGCCATGTACGGCAACGTTGTGTAGTGATTGCCTGACTCAACGCTCTAACAAGCATTTAAAACTTATTATAACAAAAACATGTAATCAAGAATGGATATACGCCAATGATGATTTGATTATCATTGATATACGCCGTAGAGGGGCCTGGTAAACATCATTAATATCAGATTCAATTGTTTTAGTGAAAGGACTTTATCGCTTGAATATGAATACAAATAACAATTCAAAAATTCATACCTCTCTTGGTTCTTATTTCCTGTTCTATCTGGTTCATTTTAGGGAAATTTCCGTTTTCGAAGATTTTACGGACGGGTATCCTCAATGAATAACCTTTCAGGTATTGATTTTGCACGTCGAATAACCTAAATATAAATTGCACCTCGCCATTAAAAATCTGAATTGAAATTAGGGCAATTTAGCGATCCTCCAAGATCTAATACCGTTTTCTAATTGAATTAATTGTCAAAAAAATATGTCTTTCTATCAATGTTTTTGATGTAGAAGACCAGTTCTTCAGCCATCTATTCATTGATGTTAAATTGATTGCGGTTGTGGCAACAATGCACTTTAAATGAGGAGAGGATAGTTCCCAAGATGCATTTCGTTTACTATTGGTCGAAATAATTGGGCGGGACCTAGAGCAGAGCTTTAGAATGTCTAATATTTCACTTCACGCATGGCCCTTCGCTCGCATCGCTCGCTGCGGGGGCGGAATTAGCAAAAACTAACCAAAACTAACTCAAGGTATGCCCAAAATGAAGAAAAAATATTTTACAAACGTAACCTTAAAAAATAAAAAAAACACGCCTCGTTACTGCCGGAAATTGAACCTGGGTCGCCGTATCATAAGCCACTGGACTATTAGGCTTGCTGAAAGCAATCCACTTATTAGACATTCTAAAATCATAAACAAACGTTTTAAGTCCCGTCCAATTGTTTGGACCAATAGTAAACGGAATGCATCTTGGAAACTAGTCGCTAATTTTAAATGATTGAGGTTCAGCGTGAACTTAGCTTAAGCTGGCCTTGTGCAAACAGGCCATGCTTCACTTTCAATTCCCAACATGCCAACAGCGATATTACTTTAGTAATAGATCTATTACCTTTTAAGATTATCTGATACTTATTCATTACCCTTCAGCATTCATTAAATACATTTTTAGGAAATAATTTTTTGTATACAGTGACCTTTGTTTTGCATCGAAGTATTTAACTTGGATTAGATTCCAGCTGTTAGGGCTTTGGACGGAATTTAATCCTATATTAGCTTGATCTCGAGTTAAATACTTCGGTGCAATCGGCTATTAGTGCCTTTTGGTGAGATCTGATCCCGTTTTCGGCTCATGTCATGTTGTCAAGTCATTACCAATTGTTAAGTGTGGAGTGATACCACTTACTTACGTTTCTTTACTAACGTTGTAGTTATTGCGAATATTCTTAGCGTAAGTTTCAGAAATATTAGATACGGATTTGTCGTCACGTAAAAGAATCTTGCGTAAAGCGATGGGTCGGGATTCTGCAAAATGATCGATCATCTCCAAACTGTCTTCACATTTGACTACTAAAAAATAAACACAGTAGAATATGAAATAAAATACAAATGCCGCGGGCGAAATAGAGTAATATAATGCCATAAAACCAGGAGAATGTTAACATGGCGTTCTTGAAGTTATTTCATTTTGATTAATATTTTTCTAGAAAATTAGCGTACGCCATTGGCGTTCTTATATCTGACAACTTTTCAGAGAATAAAAAACATTTTATCATTTTAATGCACCTACGTCTCTGGCCTTAATGGATTCAAAGTACTCAAAACTCATTAAATTTTATGTGAACCTTTTGGGTAATCCTATAAACTAAATACATATATTTCTCATGCTGGTCGGTTTCGATGACATCTTTTTTTGGCTATGAGGCAGTCATGGAAGATATCTTAGAAAAAGTCTTCCAAAAGAAACAAAGGAACAGTAGCGTCTTCCGACAGCGGTCTGTTGTCAAAATGTCTGGCGACTTCCCAGGACGCGACCCGACGATGACCGAATCGGTAGAATTACCCTTATCTTCGCGGTACACTGAATCGCTTTCAACGGTCTGGTAGCTGCGTGGTTAGATAGGGCGTTTGTGATGGAAAGGTGGCTGGTTCTATCACCGTCAGTGCTAAGCTATGTTTTTAATTATTTGTAAGGTTATGTTTGTAAAGCGTTTTTTTCCATGATTTCGGGTTAGATTGGGTTAGTTTTGTTCGGTTACGCCCCGGAGCGAGTGAACCGAGCGGAGAGTCATGCGAATTAACTAATTATTGTCGACATTCGGCCAAGGTTGACAAAGGTCATCAGAAAAGTTGGACGCAGACCGCTGTCTGAGGATGCTTGTCAAGAGAACACAGCTCGCGTCTACCTACAGCAAATTTTCGACCTTCCTTGGCACCGTTGTTCTAATATTTCACTTCACGCATGGCCCTCCGCTCGCTCCTGGGGCGCAACCAAACCAAACTAACCCAAGACAATGCACAAAATCAAGAAAAAGACAACCTTAAAAAGTAAATGAATTAGGACGTACGCATGGGTGAAGGCTCAAAATTGCTGTAGGTAGACACGAATAGGAACACATACAATTTTCAAGGTCGCCAACATAATAATCTTAACTAAACCAAAGCCAAAGAGTCCGTTCTCTAAAGCGGCGTTCGTTAATGTCATCTTTCTCCTCGATTTGCTCTGAAAATTTGACAGTTACGAGGTCTGTGTATTTAAAAGGAAAATCCAAGTCACGTGCCTGTCAAAATGTTAGAGCAATTCGAGGAAAAAGATGACATTAATCAAAAATATTACATTTGACATTAACGAACGCGGCTTGTATGTCCATTTATAAACTCGTAAAGTTCGTAATGTTGACGTTGGAAATTTCATAGATGGTCAGCTCACAGTTCATTTTATGGCATTTAAGCTAGGGTTGCCAGGCGTCACGCATTAGGCGTGATTTTCACGCTTTTTTATTGGATGTCACACATCACGCCTGGATATGCGCGTGACACGCTTTTTAACAATTTTTTGAAAATGCTTACCAATTAAATTATTCGCATGTTAAGATCCTTTACACAAATAGTGCACTATGTAAAAATCGACTTCTCCTATATATTGGTCGATCCATCTCGTATTACAACATGTCTTCGTGATGCAATCATTTTCTGTCAAGAGCTCTCGTGGTGTAGAGGTTTAGATTGACCTAGACGGCCTGGGTTCAAACCCCGTCGGTTTTTTTTTAAACAGTTTTTTTCTTGATTTTGGGTATGTCTTGGGTTAGTTTGGGTGAGCACCAGGTTAGTTTCCTATTCTTGGGCCCCCGTAGCGAGCGAAGCGAGCGGAGGGTCATGCGGATCGACCAATAGGAGAGGCCGATTTTTATATAGTGCTCTATTTGTGTAAAGGATCTTATAATGCGCGAATGGCCATTAATCCTTTTGACATTTTCAACCAAAAAGTTTCATGAGTGTCTCGCGAGAGCTTTACTTTGGCTGACTGTCGTAAAACCACTGTAACGTAAAAGCGTCTCCAGCGCCATCTAGTGTAGGTGGCGTTGACTCGAGCGATTTCATTCGATGTCTTCGTGATGCAATGAATTTGCAGCATGAGCCGCATTTTCAGTCTGATGTCTGTATCCGCATTTGTAACATTCGACCTTGACTGCAGACAAAGTAAAGCTCTCGCGAGAAACTCGTGGGAAAGGTAAAGTATTAGTTTTGTAACATCTCCTCCGCCCAAGTTCTTGACGTTCTACGTGCTACGCGCTACATTTTCCTTTGTGTCTTTATTCATCCTGATTGCGATCATATACATTTGTCATTATTTAATATTTACAGATGGATAAGGATACAAAAAGTTATCTGATGTTTTCAAATCTAAATTCAAGAAATTCATCATTCAATTCATAGTCACGTCATAGGACTTTAGTTGCGCGGACATTAAATTGCTGGCAAACACGGCTTAACACGGTATTTTTATGGTTTAGCGATTTGCCAAGTGGTCTCGACTAACGTCTAGCCGCTGCCGGTAACTGACTATCCATATGCTATTATTATGGCTTTGCATGGCCCACCGCTCGCTTCGCTCGCTACGGGGACTGAATTAACAAGAACTAACTAAGTACTAACCAAGACTAACCCAAACTAGCCCAAAGTTAAGAAAAAAAGATAAATTAATAAAAAACAATAATTCTTAATTTTGGGTTAGTTTGAGTTAGCACTCGGTTAGTTCTTGTTGATTGAGCCCCCGTAGCGAGCGAAGCGAGGAGGGCCATGCAAAGCCATAATAATACCAAATGGATAGTCAGTTACCGTCAGCGGCTAGACGTTAGTAGTGGTCTCATAGCTCAGTGGTTGGATGTTGTGTTTGCGATACGGAGGCCCGGGTTCGAGTCCGGTCGATATTTTATTTTTATTTTTTTCAAAGTTATGTTTGTTTCTATTTTTAAATATGGGTCAGTTTTGTTTGGTTGCGCCCCGGAGCGAGTGGAAGGTATCACATGGAGTGAAAGTGTAGAAATACAAAAAATCTAAATTCATGTGCTTGTCAACAATATTATGCGCGAGCAACTCTAAGGCCCTGTGATGTGATCCGGGCAACGGTAAGTTATATGACCAAAGAGTATATAACCACCTATAAGCTCTCTGATATGACTACCAGAATATACATTTTTATCAAATTAATAGTGAGGCTTAAAAAAAATATGTCTTTCGGTAGGCAACACACATTACACCCAGAATCTAGATGTATTGAGTGTTGCAAGTTGTAGGGCAAAAACTAGGACGGTACTATACAACTGTTTAGTATTTCCCTTTTTGTAAATCCTATAATATAAGAAGCAAGGATTTTATCATAAAATCTTTATATATTTATCTTTGCGTGTAGGTATTACTATTACCAAAAATCTATTACATTTTATTGGAATTTATTACGTACGTAATTATAAACATTAAAGTTTAACTTTATCGTCCTATAGCGTAAAATATCTAAGAAACAGAGGGTTATTTAAATTGTACTTACCGAAAAATATTAAACAGTATAGCACATTATAATCAAATCGAAACATTACTAGTGGAATGTTAAAACTAATAAAATTGTGGATTTACTCTCGATTTTATTCATATTAATTTCATCAAACTTCGTCCGTTTCTTCCATTATCTACAAATATGGAAAATAACAAAATATTGCAATACAGGGGGCGGTCGATAAGTGTTATCTCTAACCGAAATTACCGATTACCTAAAAGGTATTTGAAAGGGAAATAGCAATTAAATAACCAAAACAAAATTTAAGCGGCGGTAAAAACGTAAGAAGAGATCCATGACGTATTTAATTATGATTTAATGAAAGGACTAAGACTTGTGTGTTGTTATGACGTCATGAGATTTCCTCGTGCATTTACGTTTGTTTTCCTACATAAAGTGCTATTTGTGTTATGTCGCTAAGGAACCAGTGTAGCTTGATATTAAGAAAACCTGTAATTTTCTATTGAGTAACAAATAATCATGCTTTTCTGACATTTTACTTACTTTTTGCACCGAGCGACTTAGCACAGAATAATATACGCACTTAAATTGAATTCAAATCGTAATCGCTCTATAAGCCACCGAAACTGACAGTAAAGTTCCCACCGTTCATGCAGTACATAATATATGTATTGTTTATACAACGGCAATTTAAAAAGGAAAATTGCTTATGGTAGCGTGGAGATCAACCGCCTAGATAGTTTTACCTTAATAACTGGAACCATTTCACTTTAATTAATAAATGGTCTTAATGCAAATTTAAACAAATCCTATTGTTTTTGGCGGTCAGATGGTATAGGTAATGTGTAACTGCACCGCATGGGCGTCGCTCAAGGGGTTTGCCCGCCCCTTGCCTCATATAATGGTTGTCAGTAATAAGGGAATTAAGGGATGCAAATATAATTAAAAAAAGGTGTTTGCTTAAGACTGCACAGCAAAAGTAAAAAACTCTATAAGAAATAGTATTTATCTGTCTAAACATATGGGTTATATGCATAAGAAAATTAACAAATAATATTTAAAGGGTGTGTGATATCTACTTAACGAGTAAAATACAAAAATTATATATTTTAATGTACTTGTCAAAGTAAAGTAAAATAAATCTTTATATTTTAACCCAAACAATATGTCAACATACTGGAAGACGTACCTATTGCTTCAAATTTCCCATAATGCGTCAAAAGCAATGTTATCTATTCAAATTCGTAAAAATGCCGAAGTGTGGAAAACTTGAGCATTTTTTACGATTTTCTGCATCTTTGCATTTAACATAGATTTTTTTCTCGCTCGGAAAATTGTTATAGAACTTTATAGAAGAGATCACGAGGTTTATGAATCTGGGATAGTTTTTTTAAAAGAGCTATGCGTTGGGTGGCTCATACGATTAAAGTGAATTTTTCCAACTGTCCAGAAAATTTCATCAAAATTAATAATTTTTTTTTGACAGTTATCATGTATCAAAGCACATTTTTGTAAAATGGCTCATATGACGTAATAACGCGGAGACAAATGACCGTTGCGTCGGCTGCTAAGCCCCTAAGTTTTGCTTAAAAACGTGTCAAATACCAAATTTCTATTCGCAGTCATTTAAAAAAAAATTATTAATATAAAAAAGATTTGAATGAACGTTACATTTTTATGAGTAATTTGCGATATTATAGAGGATGATTCAGAAATACAGCGCCAAATTTCGGCATGGGAGTGATGCGAATATTTTATGACAAAAATGAGCTATGATCTGAATAGTTGCAATAATTCCAAATATACATCCTTAACGCCCAACGTTTTTACGAAATTTGTTGGCTGATATAAGCAATTAAAAACATATATTTTTTTTGGAGATACAATACTGCTTTCAAATTGGCCAGTGGCGTCCGCATGGAATTTTATTATCTAAAAATCAAAATAAGCTTTTGATTTTTTTCTGATGAAGGTATTGTGTTTCCAAACTAAGTGCCTTTAAATCATTGATTTAATACCTTTAGGAGATATTTGGAAATGTATGATTGGCTTTCTGTTAATATTTAACACCATCTATATCCCCTCTATTAAAAATAATGTCGGCAATCATCATTCGAAGTTTGTCAAAGTATTTTTGAATTACCCTGTATATGTTTAATATGAACCTATACCGGGTGACGCAAAAAGTGAAATTAAACCCAAAGCTTGTCTTAATTTTACAAATAAAAAAAATACTTGATCTCAATACTAATATCGATCCTCATTTTTTAAATTTCTCTCGAGTCTCCAATGTTTCCTTAACCTATATTAAGGTTTCCACATTGTTGCCAGTTCCTTCAAAACTTTCCAGTTTGGCCAACTCTTTATGTTTCCAATATTACAACCGAAAAAACTTCGTCCGGCCAAATTAGAAGTGCTGCCAACATCCTTATTTTAAATAGAAACTCCTGATATTTTTAAAATTCTACATAAAATTCCATTAGCTTTTTTATTAATATTTAGGGCCGTGTCAGATCTTATACTTACGCATTATCCCTCTCTTTTTCCTTTTCGACATATGACATGTCGGCATGTCCCAAGAATAATAAACTAGAGAAGAATGGTTACTTCCCATACGTACCTATGGCCACTTACTATTGCCCCGTGCCCGTGCCCCGCAACCCCTCACGAACATCGTCGCCGCTGTGACGTTGCTGCGCGACGAACGGGCTTCGTTTCGCCATTGCTATTTTTGCATCTTCTACGTTTTCTTATTTACGTATTTTTCTTTACACTTCTATTTACTTTTGGCTTATCCAGGTTTGTTTAAATTTACGAACAAAAAGCATGTAAGAAAATATTTTCTATTGTTTATTAATAAAAAAAATAGTGATTTTATAAGGAATAGTTTAATTTTATTATCCATTTAAAATTTTGAGTTTAAACGCAGTTATCAGTGAAAAAAATCCTGTTGATGTGACCATCCTTCTCTAGTTCATTATTCTTGGGCATGTCCTAGGTTTTACGCAAACCACGCCAAGAACTTTTCACTGCAACGTTATAAACTGTTGCCAATTATTTCAGTACGGAAGCTTTTTAAATTTCGTTTTACATTTGAACTTCGATAATAAGCAGGATGATTAATGGAGGTAAGCAGGAATGTGAGAGTTTGGGTCAGGTGATGAAGCTCGCGTCCCTAGAACGCAAAGTGAGTGATTCGACACCCGGTCTTTTCAAGTCTTTTTTATTGATTTAGTTAGTTTTTTGGCAGGCCTTGGGTTAGTGTTTGTTGGTTGCGCCCCGCAGCGGGCGGAGGGCATTGTATGAAGTGAAACTGTAAAAATACAAATGTAAACAACATTGACGAGCGGAGTGGGATCAGGCCCCCCACAGTGGCGAGACGCTAGTAAGTTCTACAATCAATCTACGTTATGCCATAGCCGACTGGACCAACGCCACCAAGACTAGTAGTTTGCGTTGACTGGAATCCAGTCGGCTGTGGTTATAATAGCAGCTAAATCCCACGCAAAAGAAATGATCCCGAGTCGGCCCGAACGAATTTCGAAGTCAATCTTAATTTCACCCAAGGCCCTCCTCTCGCTTCGCTCGCTCCGGGGTATAACCCAAACAAAACTAACCCAAATTAACAAAAAAAAATCGTCTCATATCACCAATGGGAATCGAACGCAAGACGCCATATCGGAAACCCAGAATCGTACCACTAGACCATGAAGCCTCCTGAAAGCATTAAGCTAGACCGTATAGACAAGGATAAATAACAAAACTCGTTCGGGCCGACTCAGGATAATTTGTTTTGCGTGGGGTTTAGCTACTATTCGTGGTTATACGAGTGTCTCGCGACAGCTTTGATTTTGGCTGCCATCAAGGTCGAATGTTACAAACCTACAAACCCAAGCAGTAAGCGGACGTCAATTTGACGTGATTTTTTCGGCAGTTTTGGTCTGGGACGTCATATTACCAATAAATGACGTGATTTATGACGTCGATTTATAGATGTCTATTAGACGTCATATACCATCACGTCATTTTTGCGTCCTTTTTTGGTCGCTTTTTGTTTATGACCAATAAATGACGTGATTTGTGACGTCGATTTCTAGACGTCTATTAGAAGTCATAGATATCACGTATTTTTTACGAGATTTTTTTCGGCATTTCACACTTTAAAAAAAATTAATTTCATTCTCAGTAAATCAATTTAAAACCTTAATGTTAATCGTACCATATTATTGCAATGTTTTTAATCTTCACTAATTTTTTTAAGAAAATTTTCTTTAAAGAAATTGGGTTTGGTTAACAATAACTTTTTATTTTTTATTATTAAAGTTGTGTATTTTTAAATTAAAATTTAAATTACCTATGTACCCCAACACCTCCAATATTTTGCTTTAGCGAGCAAGGAAACCAAACGTATCAATTTTCTGCAAGGTTCAGTTGGTTCAGTGGTAGCGTGTTTGCCTCGCATGCCCAAAGTTCGTGGTTCGATCCCCGCAAGACTTCAAGTCTTATTATTAATGTAGGTATTTCCGAGGATGGCCGAGAGATTCCGAAGATGCCTGTCAACTGCCAACGGCCGCCCCCCAAACTAACAAACGCCATCTGTAAGCTGTCGGATGCCACGGGTAGGTCTCAAGTTTCCGGATATCTACTCATCGATACGTATTTTTATGTCATAAAATGACGCTTTTTTCACGTCCTAAAATGACGTCGTTGGGCTGTGACATAATGACGTGATCCTATCGTCATAATGACGTCATTTTTCTGGTCAAAATGACGAATCTGACGAAAAAATCACGTCATACTGACTTCAGCTTGCTGCCTGGGAAGCAGAGGGATTCTTTGTGAATGTATTCACGGAAACACCATGCAAGCTGCTGTATAATTCGTAAAAAATGCATACAAAGCACGTATTACAATAAGTAATATTTCACTTTTTGCATGGCCCTCCGCTCGCTACCGCTCGCTACTGAGGCTCAAGAAAAAGAAACCATGGGTTAACCAAAACGTAACCAAAGACATACCCAAAACCAAGAAAAAAACTGTTTGCAAACCCAAACGTAACCCAAGATATACCCAATATCAAGAAAAAACCTAGTCTAGAAACTTAACCTTAAAAAATAAAAAAAAAGCAACGGGGTTTGAACCCGGGCCACAGCCGAATTGAGACCTAACCATCTAGACCAACGAGTCAACGCCACTAGATGGCCCTGAAGACGCTTTTACCTTGATTGCAGCCAAAATCAAGACAGTCGTACTGTCTCGCGACAGCATTGTCGTTGGCTGTCATCAAGGTCGAATGTTATAAACCTACAAAGAAGGGAGATTCTTTGTGAATGTATTCGGGGAAACACATGCATGCTGCTGTATATTTCGTAAAAAGTGCTTCCAAAGTACGGGCACGTAATACAATAAGTAATATTTCACTTTTCGCATGGCCCTCCGCTCGCTACCGCCCGTTACTCAAGAAAAGGAAACTAACCAGGGGCTAACCCGAACTAACCCAAAATCAAGAAAAAAAACTGTTTAGAAACTTAACTGTAAAAAAATATAAAAAAACAACGGGGTTTGAACCCGAGCCGCCGCCGAGGGTCACCGAATTGAGACCTAACCATCCAAACTCAGACAAAGAAATTTCCCTTGTCTATGCATCCAAACCTCTAGACCACGACGCTCTTGCTGAAAATCGATTGCATCGCGAAAACATCAAATGTAATCGCTCGAGTCAACACCACTTACACTAGATGGCGCTGGAGACGCTTTTACCTTGATGGCAGCCAACGGCAATGCTGTCGTGAGACACTCATTGTCCCCCCTAACAACTAAATACAGACATTTTGACGGCATATTTCTTCTTAAATCAAATTATGTTCATTTTCGAAACTAATAATTAAATTTGATTTTAAAGTAGATAGATAATCTTATCTGACAAAAGCACACATCAAACTTTAAAATTTTTCCGCCACCATAGTTCAAATATTTCACGATATTTTCCTGCGGAAACTATTTTAAATTAATCTGATCAATCAGGACAATTAAGCAAAACAATGGCCTCTATCAAGGTTCATATGAACCTTGGGCCTCTATTCCTTGTCATGAAGACTAGGCTTTAGCCATCAAGTCGCCGCTAAACGGCCTTTTGACTTCTAGACAGTGTTGCCAGTGGTATTTTATGGTATTCGAACTATTCGGACCACTTGCTTTTTGGATCAGTAAAAAATATTTAATGGCGGTGTTGTCAAGCACGCGACAAGTAACTTTACGCAAGTCCCTTATGATGTTACAATTAACGCAACGCCCAACCCACAGCGCAGGTTGTGTCGCGGAGAAATTAAACGACAATAGCATCATAATAACAGTAGGACATATCAATGAGTTTTGTACAAATATCGTATTGTAAAACTGTGAGTCGAGATCTAATAATGAGTTTTTGACGTTTCTGCCTTGGCAACACTGCTCAATACCTTAGGGATAAAAGGACTACTTCTAATAGAGATGAAGCGTCGATCGGACTACTTCTAATAGAGATGAAGCGTCGATCGTTCATTATCGATATTTAAAAATCATAGAGCGCAAAACATCGATAATATCGGTGTTTTCTTTTTACTAGAATTGTAAAATATGTGCAGTCACAGTTTATACCATGTACGCTATAAACTGTGGTGCAGTGACGTCTGCCCGAGCCAGGGGCCTTACAAGATTCGAAGGTTCGGTGTTTCTGCAACTTGTCAGAATATATTTTTTTAATTTCGCTAAAAAAATTGTGCTAAGCATGGCGACAGACCTATATGCTAAAATAGCACTATCCTCAGCCTCAGATAGAGTTCGCATTCCCAAACAATACGTAATGGTTATTGACGTTCGATACCGTTCAAAAATCGGTGGCAAAACATCAATACTTATCGCCCACCCCTAATTCACAGGGTGCTATGGGATGAGATGTCAATCAAACGACCGAATGCTAAAAATGTTTGGAATATTATTTATTTCAAAAAAAGTTCCTATACAATTCAGTGCTATAATTAAGATTATTATATAACATATAAGCACGGAGAATTAACGCTTGTGCGAATTCCGTCGGGAGATTGCCTAACAAACAAGATTTTAAGTATGTTATTATGTCAGGCGATTTTTTCAATACGGCATACGTACTTTCGCTATTCGAATAGTTTGTTGTTTGTTCCTTTTTCTTAACCAAACACATACATTACTGACATTAATGGAATATTTGAGTAACCTTTCAACATACAAAGGGTATTTAAAAAGTACTCTCGTATTTCCGAGGAAAACTTGAAATACCTATAAACCTCTTTTACAAGACGACACTTACTAAACTATATTTTCTTCAACTAATTTTAATAAAAATATTACAAAGCCCAAACGCGAACGTAATCGATCAAAAAATGCGAGTCGTCCGACGGTAAATTCCACGTGGGCAGCCATTGGTCGCGGCCTTGCCAGAATTCCATGGCCGCATCGGGTGACGTGTTGTTCCAGGGCTTCCCTCCTTTGTTCGTATTGGAATCGGAGAAAAACCATGGCCCTCCCACGGCGAGATTCATTATGAGGTGGAACTGGCGGTCGAAAGGGGCTGATTTTGTTCCTTCGGCCCAGGGATTGGGAACGTCTTAAATAGAATATGCGTCAATGTATATGAAATAATCTTATTCATTAATATTTAATTTTTTATTGATTATTTTTTATTCAATTTACCGATACTGAATACTTCTTTTACTCGATATCTCAAAATCGATACAGACCGCAGTATCGATACTTTTACTTTGATATCGCTTGATGACGCTTACCTTCACCCGTAAAATTGCCCAGTTCCCAAAATCCTCCATCGGGAATTGCGACCACGCCATTTTCTTCTTCATCAACATAAAAACTGAGACTATCTGGAGTCCAGATCAGTTTGTAAACATGGAAATCGTCACTGAAATATATTTAGAGTTATTTAACCTTAATAATCGTAGACGCTGGTTATCGCATTAAATAATTTTTTAAACTAGTTATTTAGATTATACACTTGACCTACATTTTAATGTTAATAAATATACACTTGATCTGTTGCGTAGATACTTCAAAATTCACGTGCGTTTAATTTGAATTAACGTAATCAACTATTGTTTTATAGATTACTACGAAACCCATTCTAGTGTATCCATTGCAATATTTACATATAGCCTCCCTAAAATGTAATATTCTTTTCCCTCGTCTCTACATCCAACAGCAGCACAGTTGATATTCATTGCCAGATGGTTGGTGACTCGATAGTTTTGCAAAGTTGCCTGATCATCCCATCTTTTCTGGTTTACTTGTTAGTGTCGGTTCACATGATGAAAAAAACGAAAGAAAGAGCGTAGTGTACGTTTTCTTTGGCGGAACGTCTTCTTAATATTTGGCCATTGTCTTTGATTGAAAATAGCCGAAAATTAATTTTCTATTTTAAGTTTTAGTTTAGAAGAAGAACAATGCATCAAGAGACTTATCCAGTGAGTTTATTGTTAATAGAAAAGTTTAATGCGCTTACCTACAAAAATGGCAACAATGGCAGTAGTCTATGGACATTGTCTCCCATATATAAACAATGCTATGGATGACATTTTGGCAGAATGACAGATGAAATCGGAAAAAATTAGCGACATGGCCGATTTTAAACCAATCAAATGAACGGATTTTCCGCCACTTTCACGCTAGTTCCGCTGAAAGTGCACCATGGAAACTCACCCTTACATACCAAGAATACTGAATCAGATTCAGTATTCTTTTGATCTTTGTTGATAATATATATTTCAACGATCATAATGAAGGAATATTTGATAAGAACGCAAAACTCATCATTATTTATCAGCGACCAATGTGGATTTATTCAATATATAGAGATCGCTGCATAATTGTAGAACAGGCCTTATACAAACATGGATATTTTGAAACGCGAGCTAAGAGCGACCTACCTATAGCAATTATCGTTTTCCTTCGTAAAGTGAGTCAAAGGCCATCGGTTAAGGTTATTATTGGGTCCCCAATGCAATGTGCTACCGAACGATTGGACGCCCACTAAAGTTCCGTTTGCGTCTGTCAAATTCCTGTTACCGCGGGATTCCATCACGTCAATTTCACCCGAAACCGGCCACGGTCCGTAATCGGAATCTCTCGGCATTAACCATAGAGCTGAAAAATATATAAACGCCTTGTAGAACCCATAACAACTTCTCGAGTCGCTAGAACAGCCCTCACGTGGGAACGGAAGGTGTAATAGGGATGAAAAGTTATCGATTTTAAGAATACAACACATCTCTATCATATCCTGTCTTCCCATGTGGGGCGTTTAAAGATCCTTTACACAAACAGTGCACTATGTAAAAATCGACCTCTCCTATTGGCCGATCCATCTCGTATTACGATATGTCTGCGTGATGCAATCGATTTCTGTCAAGAGCTCTGGTGGTGTAGAGGTTTAGATCGTTGGGTCTCACCTGGAAAACGCGGGCTCGAATCCTGTTGCTTTTTTTTATTTTTTTTTAAAGATTATGTTTCTAAACAGCTTTTTTTCTTGGTTTTGGGTATGTCTTGGGTTAGCACCTGGTTAAATTCCTTTTTTTGAGCCCCCGTAGCGATCGAAGCGAGCGGAGGGCCATGCGGATCGACCAATGGGAAAGTCCGATTTTTATATAGTGCACTATTTGTGTAAAGGATCTTATAATGCACATGTGGGTGCTGTTCCAATTACTCAGTGACAGGGTGCATAGTTGGAACACGTTACTTTTTCATTATTTGTTTTATTAAATAAATGATATAATTTAATGAAACATAATTTATTAATATACTAAAAATTCATAACAAAATTTCATAAACCAAACGCGATCAGGTGAGTAAAGACGAGAAATCTGGAAACAAGATTATGTGTGACAAAGTAAGCAAATTCGATCTGCAAAAGTAAATAATCTACTGGACAGCAGGACAGTTGTTCTTTGGACTCTGACACTACTGCTTCGCACCAACCATCACCATGCAATTTCTTACATTGGCTACGTTTCTTGGTAACAGTGGTAACACTGTAGTGACGTAATTACAAGTTAATAGAAATTGGGGGATTCTATGGAAGAAGTATATGACTCTCTCTCTCTCTCTCTCTCGCTTTGCCTCTGAATCGGTTTTTATGTATTAATTGTTGTCTCTGTTAACATCATAATCCAAAAGTTCAATGTAGTACTTACTCGAAAGCAAATATGAAATCTCCCCAGAAATCTTACAAATCAATCAATATCACTTAATGTTTGTTGAAACCAACTGCAATGTTACGTCATCAGTGACACATGAGCCGTATTCGATTGAGACTGGGGATCAGTTCAAAATGAACTGGAACTGAACTGATATTTCAGTTCAGTGAGCCAAGGTCAAATGAAATTATGAAAACAATTAATTGACAATTGACATTTAAATGCCATCTTTTACCTGAACTACTGAACCGATTTAAGTTAGCCAGGTCCATTTTCGGTTCTATTACAGGTGAGGATCACTTTTTAGGTAGTGGGAGCAAACTGATATTTTTACAATCGAACACGAATCAGTTCAATAAAGTTCAGTTAGATCGTAGATCGATCTGAATCGATCCAAAGTAGTGAATCGAATACGGCTCATGTGTGTTCTTATGAGATTTGCTATTGTCTTCATTATTACGAAACATTGTATCTGCTCTGAACAAACTAAAATATAACAACTCGCACATAATTTTCACTTAATTCTCGGCGTCCTTACGAAAAAAACAAAATTATAGAAAAACTGAATTTAAATGTCAGATCAGTAGAGTTTAATTTTTTTTTTATCGACGTAACTACATGCTAAAAAGAGACAGCAATATGACGGACCTACTCTCGGGACGAACCGACTTAATTCATTTAAAAAAAAACTTAGTAGGCAATGAAGTAGGCACTTTTTCGGGGTGTCGTTCAGGGTTGCCAGATTAGGGGATTTTCCCCAAAAATTAGGGGATTTATTTTTCTTTGGGGTATTTTTCGGGGATATTTTATTCTGGGGATTTCTACTGGGGAAACAATGGCTGTGTCTAACGCAATTCAGCCATTGAAGCCGCTGCATGATTTTGACGTTAGACACCTAGGCTGCATGCAGCCGCTTTTTAAAGCGGCTGCAAGAAAATCCAACGAAATAATTTTCGCTGAATGCTGCCGACAGCGATTCAGCGCTACCGAATTGTAGGTTATATACGGGTTTGTTGTTTGTTTTATTTTGGATTGTGATATTGTGCAAGCAAAATTGACCTGCCAAAAAACGAAGAAGGTGGCAAGAGCTGATCCAGTGTGAAAAAACTGTTTTACGTTCTTCCCCGTGCTTTCAAGGTTTATGGATGTTGTTTCGTCCATTTCCATGCAAATTCCAATTACATTGTGGTCGGCAGTGCTTGATAAATTAGATACTTCATGAGTTACGGAGTTATATAACTCTGAAGATGTATCTTTCGTAAATAATTCCCAAATAAAATCGTTCATACTGAGAAATTGGTCAATTATTATTTTGTTT